>JAHZNB010002817.1:0-19444 GCA_027744295.1 Callyntrura guangdongensis | reverse complement strand
TAGTCCCACTACATATTATTATGTACCCAGTCACTGGAAATACGTACTGGAGACAAAAAATAGAATCAATAGGGCACTGGACTCATTCCATTCTTCTATGCCGCTACTGCTGCCAAAAAAATATAGGCTACTGAACTCTAGTGCCACACACTCCCCACATATTTTCCTTGTTCTGTTTTGGTTCATTCTTATAAATTCACTTTTTATCACTCTTACTATCTCTCTATGAATTTTATTTTTTTCTCCACTAGTCAGAAATATTACCAGTGTACGGATGAGCTCAGTTTCTCCTCATATTCATACACAATCTTGTGAGTAGTGAGTACATTACACATCCATAGATAAAATGTAATGTGTTTTATGTATTTCTCTTTTGTTACAAAATGGAAAAAACATCATGTCATAATATATCCCTGTCTCGACTCGCGCGCCCCGACTAGTTCGGTTGTTGGTCTCACTCACTTTGCAGACTCACAAAAAAGTGGACCCTGACTCCACGCCATTTGCAAAACTATAAGATATCATAATACGGGCATTACTATGTGCGGCAGTTGTAGTGCGTAACAGCGTAACGTTTTATCTTTTCAATACTTTTCTCGGCGTAACTGTTTTCTTACCGCCATCATTGTCGGCATGCTGCACAGCATGTCGACATGTTTATGTCCCTTATGGAGGTGCCCGTGTCACTGTCCCAAAAATGTACATACCTACTCTACTTATCACTGATTAAATTCTACTTACAACTAATGGTTCCCAGTGTGACTGCATGGCAGTCTAGATGTTATATCAGCAGTGATGTAAGTCACTCCAAAAGAATTTTTTTTTCAACTCGATACCATGCAATAATGTTATCATCTACAAAATGGTGCACGCTCTTTCCTTCCAGCCCGTTCCTACTTTTCATTTCGATTATGGGCCTTCGACTTTCGGCATAACAGTTGTCGCGGGAAATTGTTATATTTGTCTGGCTGGTACAAAAACTGCGCAAAACTACTTTAGAACCTATTACACCCATTTGCAGAAAAGCAGTTAAATATTTTTACTGTTAGAACAATATTAAGGGAATTCCAATGAAAAGCCTAGAATGATTGCAGCAAAATAGAAAAAAAAATATTTTCGCTGTTTTGATCATGGGACATTATATTGTATGACGATCGTATCGTAGTGTTCTGTTTTTCGTCGCCTCTACGGCTGTGGAATGCGAATCATGCCACATGTGCTGGTGGTGGCGGTCGCCGTGTCATAACTTCCTAATTTAGTTCACTAGGTTTAGCTTTTGCAATAACATCTGCAATATGAAAACAACTTGGTAAAGGCGCAAGTAAAATTTGAGGTAGAAAGTTTCCCATTAAGTTTTACGTTCCGCTCAAGAAAGAAATTATTGTCGTATTCGACATAACACGTTTACAATTAAACGTACGCATACAGTTTTCACGCCAGTTTCTTGAGCAAAAGAAGACTAGGTAAATTGAAAGTGATGCGGGTGATGGCGGTGGCTGGCTACTACTACTAATGTGATGCGGAAGAAAGTAAAACCTGGCCAACAATAATTAGAAACGGAAAGAATATTAAGGAAAAGGGACGCGTGTGTAAAGAAAATTCAAAGTTGCTTGAACTCTTTTCAAAAGGCAGCATGTTACGTTGCGTTAACTATTTACGCAGAGAAATTCAATTACGATATAATAATGTACTGCGTACGACATGTGGATGCCAGTAATGACTGCCACTGCATTGAGATTAGACGGAGGTACCTAAAAAGTACACACACATGTAATCTAAAACGCCGCGCACGACTTTACGGTTCCCTTGAGTAACGTTTTTTGTCTGCTGGAATACTAATAGGTACGTAGTGCGACTACAAAAAAATCTGGATTTTGGACGTCTACTATGAAATAATCAAAATATGAGGGACCAATTTGGGGAATTATTAGGCAAGCAGGAATAATCCTCATTCCACATTCAAAGTATTTACATCGCAATATTAATGGGCATACTGTATTAAACTGATATCAAAATGCCTACATAATTTACTGTACATTTAGTATACACAAGAAACATTAGATCAAACGTAGCGTAATAAAGTAATTACGCTGCTGTGGGTTCCCTTGCCGCATCAGGCAAACTAAACCATCATCAACCACATCCAGAAAAACCTATATGCAATAATGCCATGCACATATCAACGGTGGTGGTGGTATGTAGCTCGTACGACATTCTCATAAATCCTTCGTCTTGTTGCCTGCAAGTGACTGATATTAAAGGAGAATCCAGTGAGGTAATTAAGCGGTTAATGGAGTAAAATTCTATTGTTCTATGTAGTATAAAATACAGCCTTCGTCGTTAGCTATCCAAACAAAACAGGGAGAAATAGGAATACCTCTTTTATCCCTCCAGACTCAAATATTTACAACATATTCCGCATTCTGTTAACAAAAGCAAAACAGGGAGATGGTTGTGTATGTGTGTGTAGTGCTGAAAATTAGCCATCTTCCTTTCCCCTAACTGCTTGCAAAACCACAAGACAGGCAAAAAATTTACTGGAAGTAATGAAAAGAGGTTGATAATGGTATTGTTTTAGGTGACATACCACNCACAAGACAGGCAAAAAATTTACTGGAAGTAATGAAAAGAGGTTGATAATGGTATTGTTTTAGGTGACATACCACCACAGTTCAACGGACCATTCTGAAATTAAATTTTACACAGACTCTTTGACGTCGTGGTATGAACCACTATAAAAAATACAAAATTAGTTTGACGCATTATTTTTCCGATCCTTGCTCCGTTGTACATGTACAGTTGATGAAGAAGAGGCAGTGTTGATTATTATTACTAGGAAAATCTATTTTAATAGTGGTTATATGCCACACAAAATCATGCCATGCGTCAGTTTTAATAATACATTGCGAGACGCGGTTAACAGTTTGAGCGAAGTGAAACCTGGGGTTAATAATAATAATGCAATGAACAAATTTTGGGAACCACATAATGTAATTTTCTGACCTACACAAGTAAATATTTTTAGCATGTCCCTCCCCTCCCTTAGTCTACAACACTTCAAAAACTTTGTCCCTCCACCAGAGAGTAACAAAAACATTCAAAATGTCAAGGTCCATTTGCCGTAAATATCAAGAAATTGTATTAAGTCAAGAAATGATGAAATTATGCAAGATAATGCAAAAATCTTTTGTTATTCGGCTTGGGCAAGTAGAGGAGAAGAGAGGTTAGAGGGAGAGAGAGACAAGAGATGGGAAACACCAGTGACGCATCTGCACTCTTCTATGCAAACAATCTACAATAGTAGCATAAAGACTTCAAGAAAGACTTGCCAATGCCAATATCTTTGCACTGTGAACGTTTTCTAACAGCGAATTCTTGGTAGGTGAGAGAACGGTAGAGTACGATCGATGCTGCTTTTTTATCATACAAATTCAACGCAAGTGGCGAACAAATGATAGACGACTGTTATTTCAACAACAATAACTTGTCAAGTTTTTTGCATACATGCAGCATGCGTCACAGTTTGCAGGTTCCTCGAATTTCATTAAACCAAGTGACGTTACCAGTTTTCACTGACATTTCGACAATGTATGAAAGCCCACACATTGTACAATAATTTACTTGGCTAATTTTTTTTCTATACGAGCGCAGCTACTTTTGATGGCTTTACGTTTACTCGTTTACATGATCATGATGATGTTCATGTTGGGAAATTACCCAGTTGTTCCGAAAACGGAATTGTATAGCAGCACAAGCCTACAATTTCTACGACCTTTGCCTTTGCCGTGAAAGAAATAACTTTTCATGGAAGAGAGGAAACGGTAGAGAAAATACTTTGACAGTTGACAATAAATGAGCATGCAAGCGACTGAGCACGAAAGTTGTAAAACTTATCCCTCCTCGCCGCTTGGAGTTTTCATACGTAAGCTAAACGTACCAACGCCATAAATAAATCGCATGTCATCTGCGAAAACTATAGACAAAAGAGTGCTGCTATTGAGTAAAAGTAAGTCACAGTAGTTTCGTGGTATTATTGTCATAAAAATATATATACATATACACCTACACCTACATAGACATACACCACCCCGACCCAACCCTGCACCTATCATTCCACAACTACAAATGGACTTGGGCGCATAATCTTCCACACATCCTGCAAATTTTTAGCATATCAACACTAGTAGTGTCCAGAGAACCAATTTTTAGCCTGTCGTTACGAATGTCACACATATCCGTCATGTTTTACCGGATACAGTTTTCAACCAGGGAAGATTTCAAAGACATGATACGAATCGTATGATTACTTGCTACAGTATACGCAATCGAGCTATTTCGAGAGCTTACTTGGAATGGAATCGTTAATATCTCCAACCGCACAATATTCTACAAAACTCAACCTTCACCTTGATATGATGATAAGTTCCAAGTATGACTTTATTTTGCAAGATTGACATGTAAGTAAACAAAACACTAGGTTGGCCGGCAGCGGTGGAAATTGTGTAATAGCTGCTTACATACCATTTTGTCCACAATAAAAATTTATTCGTTTGCTGTGGTCATTTTTTTGGCAAAATCGATACTGTACACACTACACATTATACACACAGGTATTTTACTGAAGTGAATTCACTACATATTACAGTGAGCGTGAGCTTGAAGATTTAAGGGTTTAAACATGTAACCCGTTGTGGATATGATATCCTACAAATCTTATAATAATGTATCAAACGCACGATTTCACATACTAGTGTGGACTGTGGACTATATATAACATCGTCCATTAACGCTATCGATTTTGCTCCAGAATTTCGGAATAAGTCCATAATTCTTGAAAATCTAATGTGTACCGGTTGATCTGTTGATAGTTGGCAGTTGGTATGAAGCTTCACATTCCAGGTCAACATTTTTGGTGTATGGAATATAGATGAGATAATGCAAGATAGAACCTCAAATAAACTCTACATTTTTGTGTGCATGTGAGTGTGTGATGAGGAGAGCGAACAATTGTGTTCATACATATTTCCATTTTGAGAAAGCGCTCGCTCAAACGTTGTTGTTGGAAGAGAGGAAGCGTGTGTAATACCTACAAGGATATCTATGTTAATTGAGCATGTTCCACTTTGCCAGTCATAAAATGATGTACTGCGGTAAGTTTTTAATGCAACTGATGAACAAATGAAAAAGAATAAGGTCGACTAAATCATGTTTGTGAAAAGCTGCTCTACTAATATGGGGTCACCCAAGCAGCGCTTTTTACTCTCTGGTGCTGAGGAGGCATAAATCGAGTTCGTTTGTGATGCTGGTGTCAGCTTGTTAAACCGCATCATGTGTGTTATTGTAAGATTAAAATAGTGAATGGAGTGGTCCAGCGATGTAGGCTAACGAAAAGCAGAGAATTTATTTTCTTTTAAGATTTTCTCACATAAAGTCATACATTACCACCACTTCTACGATCACGTACATTTTTTTACGCTTTCTACAATATTGTTCATTCCAGTCCGGTCTACTGAAACCCCCGAGTTTTGGGTAGATTTCCATTATTTAGCATTACTTTTGTACATCGTTGTGGAAAGCTTGAGAAGTAAAAATGGGTCATCACAAAAATTTACGTTAGTTTTATACTAAAACCTACATAGAAACTTTACCTTATTATTGCATAGTTCTACGTTTCCTTTCAAAGAATTTCAATTTAACCAACATGGTAAAAAAACAAAGCACTTTGCTAACGGGTTATATGATTATTCCAGCAATTTGGCATCATTGGTCCTATAGGAGTAGAAAACTTTGTCGAGATCCAGTCAGTTTGAAGCTAAGACGGACCCGCAATCGGAAGTAGTGCAATTTCCATTTTGCTCTATGATAGGCATAAAACGAATTCTCTAGACGGAAGAACTCTCGCCAAGTATTCTGCTATTACATGATGAATATGCCAGCACAGACAAATAATGATGATTGTTCTCCGTTTTCGGCAGCAAACAAACAGTTTCTTCAGAACCGCGCCATACTTTCCGACAGCAATAATTTCACCATAAGAATGATGATACCAATCCAACCAGAAAACGGCCACTTTGTAAGTGTGAAAACAAGCCGTATCTAATAAAAAATTTATGCTGCTCATTTTATCAAATTTTTGGTCTTTCATAATAATGAGAGGAGCCGCTTTCCTCTTGCATGTTGTACATTACACATTATGTTAAACGTTGAGCTTTTTGAGCATTCGTTTTGATTTCGTCTTTCACATTGTTAAATCAGTGGATACCTGTCACGTAATGAGAACTGACCAAAAGTAAGCTACTCTTGCGAGCTCTACTTCTTTCCATGTTTGGCTTATATGAGTTGTAAAAAATAATTAGATTTTGGTTGTATGTTCCTGCCTTTTCAGCCCCTTTCGAAAGGGCGACAAAAAATGTACAAATTTTTCTTTAAAAATGCAATAATACGTCACAAGACGTCCTGTTCCCATATTTTTTTCGTGGTTAGGGACATAACATTATGTGATACTCTATTATAATTTTGGAAATCACGGTTGAGGCAACACCACGGAGAATGGATAATGCAATCACAAATCATCGTGTGCAGCTTATTATCCATAAATGTTGATGTTGGAGAAATATAGGAGGGTACAATGGAAAATGGTAAAAACTGCAGACTTCATTATTGCGTAGTACTAGAAAGGGTAGCAGCAAGCAAAGGTAAAAAGTAAAGCAGGGTGAATGAGTGTGGTATAGTGGCGTGTCTTTTTGAAGTGATGCATTTTAAAGACAACAATGGAATTAAAGAAAATTTGACTCTTTCGTGGGAACGAAACAAGTAGTATGAAAAAATATAATATATAACAACGTAATTGCTTAAGAAAGCAAGGGAGTGCGGGAACTGACTTTTGTTTTTTTTCTTCGTGCAGTATATTCCTGGAATGATGAAACCTGTGGGAGTACTGGAGCGGTTTTTGAGGTTGATGTTACACAGAAAAAAGTTTTAATAGTGGATTGCATGGTGCACCTCATCTACCAAACATGGTTAATCGGGATGTAATATTATTGGTATATACCTATGTAGATTTAGTGGTAATAAGAATTTCCCCATAAAAGTTTTATTTCACTGCTGCTTGCCACACCATACTCCCATTAGATGTCAATCGCCATCATATCATCATTATCTAAAAACATTGGCTAATAATAGCAGATTTATTTAAAGTCTACAAGTCAGTTTTCCATTGAGAAATGTAAATTTTCTCCGTTTCCTCTCTTTACAAAAAATCTTCCCCTTGAAAACTTTTCAAAGGGAAATATGAGTCAGTGATATTTAAAAATAAATCCTGTGGTGTTCTCCCTTGTTCCCACCTACAAAGAAAAATAAAATGCCTTGTTTTCCATGCCCTATTCAATTTAGACCACATAGATATTTTGCTAGCAAGACAGCTAGCCACACACGTGTTCGATGTAGCTAAAAGCTAATCAAGTTACATGTAAGAGCACCCCCAACTGGCTCACGTAAATGTGTCGAAAATATAAAATTGCTAAAGAATGAATCTCCCACTCGAAAATGGTTTGAATGAAATAAAATCACCTTGAGGTAGGGATGTATTAATTATGAATCTTTCAAAGAGTTGTGCTTGCTTTGATCCGCCCCTCCTTGTTGCATTTATGCATAATTAAAAGTACCAAAGTTTGGCAATAACCCTTCATTCTTTGTACAACAATGGCATCATCCATACAAATTGTTCGAAACAATGGTTCTGTATCGGAAAGTTGCGAGGGCTTTTGGTACAAATTAATCCTTTACAATACACCTGGATAAGACACTGATGACGATGATGACACAACAACAAAAAGTTGCTTCAGATTATCATATATATTAAAAATCCAAGAGGAGACTTTAAAGGGATAAAGCATTGTTTTGGTTTAATTCAAACGGGAAGATTAAAATCGAATTAGGCATGGGTTTCCAAAAAAGGTAAAATGAGATTTTGGAGAAATAAATAAACAAAGCGAATGAGCGAAGTAATAAATAGTGTATAGTTAATAGTAATATTATATTATTGCATTGCACTGTCTGCATTAGACACAAACCGAAATGGGTACACACCGTTATTGCTTTATGCGTAAAATGCGTATGGAACGAAACGAAAGCAGAGTAACAAAAAATACGAGAGAACCAGAGACACACAAGTAAAAATGTAAAACGATGTTGCGTATCAAAATAAAATTTCATGCGGTACATATAAGTCTAATACAAGTCACATTCAAGTCATATATATTAAAATAACACAGAAAATTATTGCTCTAGCCCGAGTTCTGCCTTAAACGGTCTTTTGTAGCAAGGGATCTTGTACGAACAATGATCTTGTAAAATAAAGGAAATGGCGGTGGGGCTGTCTCGTAAAAAAGCATGTTCATCTTCAGATTTTTTTAGCTGCCCACATACACACACAGTCACACATGCAGAGAGAGATAGTCTTTAAGACCGGAAAACAAAAAACCGGAAAGAGACAAAAAAGTTACTTGAACAACTCCCAAAAGGGTTTTATAGGCAATGTCTAGTCGACATTTATATTTTGGTACACCGATTTAAGTACATTTTATATACCGACAGAATGCAAAGAGAGAAACAAAGGGGCAATTAAAGTGAATTTCTGGAAGATTATATAGTATGTATGTGCGTACGTACGAACCAACATACACTCAGCCTTACTATAAAATCTAGTCACCTATGTATATAATATTTCGTCCGTATACATATATAAACCCAAGTTATGTTTCTAGAGTGTTAGCATTCTCTTCAGTCCGAAACTGCAGGTTTTTCTTATCAAGTGCACTGTGTGTTTTGATTGTGTTCAAAAGTACACTGCTGGGCTGCATGTGTGCGTGTGCTTTTTTATGACGTATAATTCTTCTTTCCTGTCCTTTCTTCGTATAACGCTTAAATTGTTCTCTTTTGCACCCTTCCATTTGTGGAGATTGCCTCGTCGTTGTACAGGTATTTTGTTGTGTGTGTATGTTGTCGAGAGTATAAAAAATAGTGAAATAATAATATTCATTACATATCATTACGATGATATAGTTAGACAGTACAGGTTTTTAAATGGTTCTTTGAACTAACTAGCTAAATATTCAGGTGGTGCAAGTAAGTGGCTATTGTGATTGTATTGTTTGTACACCTAGTTGTGGTCTGTGTCCTCCTGTGTGTAGGAGTTGTACACGACATCATATAATTATCCTAAAAGTGAAAAGGGTTTTCGGTATAAAGGTTGGATTTTATGCACAACATTTACATCCTACCCAAAGCTCTTCAAAAAGGACGAGAAAATCCGTCGCTGGTAAGTAACTTGTATTCAATCAAGGGAAACTGGAAGGAAATGGTTTAGAATCCTATACAAAACACAAGAACTACTTGTCTTTAGCAACGCCGGGAAAGAGAAGTAAATGAAATGTAATTCTACGATATCTGGAATATAAAGTAACCTACGGACGACGACGCATCAACAATTACGATTTTTACGCAGGAAATGACTTTCAAAACAACAGTTGCAGAAGGGGTTTTAAGAGAGGGAGTACATGGAACAGGTGGTGGTGGTGAGACAACTTTTTTGAGGATGTATTTTATTCAGCCATTTAGGTAGGTAAATACAATCTTGCTAGATTGAACTAGCATAGCATAGCATCCGAGTAGGTTTGCTCGTTGGCTGACTGGAGAGGGCACATCCAAATGAAAAATTAATTTTAGTATCCACAATTGTACATTGTACTTAAAAGTAAAGTAGCTATTGTGTACGTTTATTGTATGTAAAAGCTATAACCTCATTGCAATTGTGTCTTTTACGATGAATTGAATCGGCATTTCAAGTGCATGCCTTGAACTTTGGGAATAACCAAAGCTCTAGTAGGTATCTCCGCAAAACGTACGAAATTAATGCACGTGTTTTTGGCATACGAAATTATAAGGTATGCATCATGCATGTGATACGAAAAATTGTAGTCTAATTGACGTGATTTTTAATCAGTCAAGTCAGTATGCTGATCTCAGTCCGCTTATCAGTCGGCATAAGTTTGTATTGCTTACTCATCCTCAACAGTTCGCGAGATCCTTTTTCTAACGATGATTCAATGGTTCGTTTTTACCTGAGATCGTAAACGTTTACACAGGTAAATACATGTAATTTTGCTCTCTACTCATAAAACGATAAGTACTTACATGATAATTAATGCAAAATTGTACACAAACTCAGTTTGTTTCTTTACGACAAAACAACTTTATATTAATGTATAAATTATAAACGAAAGTTTTATTGATTTTTAATAAATTCATGTCATTGTGATTGTGTGGTGTTAAACATAAAACGACATGTAAAAATAATTATAGTGTATGTATTTGTTCTTTTAGTGCATGTACGTCTGACACGTCAAGAAACTTGAAAAAAGTCTGTAATATTGTCTTCATTTGTCATGTACGTCAGAAGTGCTTCATTTATTGCGTATTATTTGTGAACGACAGATAAAATAAATGGACTATTGCCTACCTACCGTCGAACATTCTAGCAAATACACAACACAAACACGAACGAAATTGGCGCACAGAAAAATGCTCTATCCAGAACATTTTGTATGCATTTTTCCGTCCAGCCTCTTATTATGCTGCATGTTGGTTTCTTACCTGTGTTTAAAATGCTTATTTTTTAAAGTTAATATAAGCACCATAACATAATTTAACTAACACCTAACATCTTCTAGTACGGCATAAAAGTCACGTGTCAAAATATGGACAAAGATACTTGGTCGTAGGCATCAAGCGTTTCAACCAAGAGTTTTTTGATTGACATTTTTTATGCGACAGTTAAGATTTATGGCTTTACTTTACATCATTATATATTATGCTTTTTACATTCAACCACCGACAACGACAACATATCAAAATATGACTACATAGGTGCAGAAATGAGCTTACAACAAGTACAGATCATTGTAGAGTATGGTAAGCATGTTGAGCATGCCATTTCATACATTCAACATTGATGTACCCATCATGGAGTATAGAATAGCATGTTAATAAAAAATTAAAATGTTCGACCTTGAGATGAATGTATTAGTGCTTCGCTTAACCGACACCTTTCCAGGGTTCCTATTATCGTATTCCGTGGCATAAGTTGTTGTAAACGGCGGTACTACAAGAACCGTCACGTATTTACTAACGACTTAAACTTGCCAGCAATTTCCCAATAAGGATACAAAAACTGGACGTAATTACTATTAAATTATGTTGTGCATTTTTGCAGAAGCCTCTTTACGTACATCATTTGACAGTGAAAAAAAACAAAAGCGTATTCACGTAAATCGCAACCATTGCCCAATCTGGAATATTTCTTACTTCGTTAGCCAATCCATCTAACAAGACGACGTTGTCGCTGAGAAGCATACGGCATGCGGTAATCACTTCATTTCATATGCCAAGAATAAGAATACTTCAGGCAATACATGAATTTCAATGTCTTACAGAAATGTACAAAAAAATCAGTTTGATTTTCATCTTACCTGGTTGTTGCATACATGCAGCTCGAAAGTCGCAGCCGGCTCAAGGTTATAAAAATTTCTGCAAGCAACCAAATCCTCTTTTCTACGGCAATGACCGTCACACGCAGACCGAAAACCAAGAAGTGACTGTGTATCAACAACAGCAAACTCCCAGCCTAGCACCCACAAACCACGTTTTCTGCTCCTATAATATTCTTCCGTATGCAGTGTGTGATTTATGGGAGATGAAATGACGTAGTCACGATTAAACACAAAACATTCCGCCCACTTCCTTGCTTTCTTTCACCAACGATTATCTGACAATAGTGCTGATAGTTTAACGTAAAAACGCAGTTTTTTCTTTAGATAATCCCATCCACACGCAAAATGAATTTTATAACAAATACAACACTGGCTCAACGACGAGCGTCATAAAAAAATTCAGACTACATTCAAGCTTACATTTTGCATGTAGAAACGTTCTCAAGTAAAGTCACACCTCCAATTCCGATTTGAGTCCGATAATCTCACATTTAGACTCACTGTCGGTAAATTATCGGTTTCACACTCTCTGCAAGCTCAGCAACAGTCTGCACATTTTCAGCACAAACCTGATATCAAGTGCAGGGAAAGGTAAGAACATTTCACATGCAGGCGTGCTCTCTATCATTTAAGAAGATGCACACTGTGTAGTCTCCTTTTTTGATCACGCTATTCACTTTGTTATCTTTAGCACAAGAGATCACCCACTGCAACAGTATTTAATGAAAAATTTAACATGCTCTTTGGTTAAGTTAATTTGGTTCACGATGTACAGCAGCTGATAAACGACTGATCACCCAAAAAATCTTGTGCGATGATCATGCATCTCGTTTCCATCTGACGTCCCCGACGATAATAATATTCCTCACAAAGTATAGTAAAGTGGTTGTACTTGATGCAATGCCTTTATGAGTGTTCAGTCCGACTTGAGACGTTCATACGGCTACCAAACAGAAGTTAGGTAGTTTAGTTGAGAATGAGAAGAATGATTAATACATAAAAGATTAGAGGAGGATGCTGTTTGCTGTTGTTGATACTCGATGTTGATGATGATGACTATTGTGGTCTTTTTTAACAAGAAGCAAGAGGATGACGAGACGAGTGTGGTAGTCGATTCGTATATATGAAAGTATGACGACTGACGAAAAGTCCACACTCTTCAGAAGTACGTGATTAGCTGCGATGTTGTTACCACAATGTTTTCGTCTTCTTGCTATGATTTTACTTACTGATGTGGTGCATAATTTTATTTTTTATCTAGGAGCAGTAGTAGCCAGTCAACAGATACACACGGAGTCTTTTTCAAGAGAAGAAACCAGTAGTCAAATGTTTGCTGGCCTATCTGTCCCTTTTCATACAATGCAGTATGTGATTTAAATGGGGCTAGCTTGATAATGGTGAAAGACAATGGAGCTGTTGTATTACTACTGGAGCAATATGCTACCAAAATAGTGGATATTTAATCAACAGTCTCAGTTACCAGTAGTGTCCTCTCCTCACCGTGTGTTCTGCTTTATGGAATATGCTTCTCAAACAACTTTAATACTTTTTTAGCTACAACTAAATGTAGCATATATAGTTGACCAAAAGGACGCGTTGTAGCAAATTTGTGGGATTATAGGGATAAACAGGGATAAGGAAAGAATGGAATAGAATGAAATGTATTGCTTGTGTAATTCCTGGCGAGTCTCAAGTAGTACACATAAAAAGTAAAGAGTCGCAACTAAACCAGAGCTTGACTGGACTCAGAATGAGCTCTAGTCTGCAAAGTGAGGTGAACAAAAAGGGAAAAGACCAGCCAGGCCAAAGAATAATGTTTATGCTATGCTGCTGCTAGGGTGGCAAATGGGATTGGAGTTTGTTAAAAGTAGTAAGGACTAGTAAGAAGTATGATACTTCTGCGATGATATGATATGCCTTTCAACTTGGTGCGTTTGTTGGTCGGTAGGTAGACGGTAGTGCGCTGGAAAGTTCATGGAAACCTCTGTATCTAGATTGGCTTTACAATTATTTCTTCAACTAAAATACACGCCTAGAGCATCACACATGACAATTCATCCATCGTGTCGTAATGGAACATCGTTATTAGCTTTCATCACTTCGTTTTTTGCTTATGTTGTTGCGTATCTGCAGTCTGCAACTTGCGTCCGATTGTATCCTGCAAATTATTTATCGCATATCGGTTCCAAAACTCAAGTGCTATAAAAATACAGTGGGGCATTATGATTTAAAGTTTAAAAAATATTGGATGCATACATGAAAATGGAGTGGCACGAATAAGAACTATTATTATAATTTTCACGTGACAAATTTTTAATGTGATATAAATGCATTAGAGAATGTATTTATGTGACAGGAGAGACTGACAGATAAGCTTGTCCATTTAAGGCTTAAGTACATAAAAGATTTAAAAAGTTTATTAATCTATATCATGATATACAAACAACAAGAATATAACACTACGAATAGGTATGTAATAAGTGTACAGCCTCTATGATACTTAGAAGGAGTCCTCTGCTGTGTTGTAATGTACACGACGATGCTCGACATTCATTGTTAGCAAATGTTTTTATTTTGCATACAAACATTTGTAAACTACATACTAAACCGTTACGACGCTTGCAACGGAAGAACGCCTCTGAATGGGTATACACAATACGTGGCTAACCTCAAACCTGGATTTCGTCATTTACATTAACATGGTGTTAAACCAGGGATAAACCTACGGTTAAACCTAAAATCAGAATTGTGTATACCAGTCTAAGTAACAGTACGAATAATATTATATTGTAATACAGTATTCAAATTCATTCAAAGTCTATAATCTAGGAAATCGTTTCTGAAGCAATTTGTATGTGTAATTTATAATACCTTCTATACAGTGATATTTTAGAGACCTTTATTTTACTTTACGAAACTAAATCCAAAGTTTGAAATTGTAAACACATTTCTACTACCGACAAAAATAAAAACAGCCAACTTGACTGAACAACAGCATTTATACGTTTGTTTATATGATTTTAATCATCGCCACCATCATCTTTTTCTGGTGATCTGTCTGGAGATCTGTCTCCATTCTTATCTGGGCTTTTAGAACGACTTCTGGAGTCTCTGTCCCGACGTTCCTTACTGACACTCCTGGAGCGACTTTTATCCCTGAAAATTAAATAAGGAATGCTCTAAACAACAGATTACAAAAACATGATGATTCAGGAAATAGAAAACAATACATACCTGGATTTGGAACGGGAGCGTGATCGAGACCTCGACTTCGAGTCCTTTTTCTTGCTTGGGGAACGAGATTTCGATTTTTCACGAGAATCTCGGCTTCTGTAAATATAAATACAAAAATGTTAAGCACTGTATTGTATCGGTAAAAAGTGTACATGTGTATGGCGAAATTTCTTCTGTTCAGTACGTTGGGACAATATGTCTTCATCTGCTTCCGACCCGAAAGATGAGGTAATCATCATAACAAACTTTATAATAACAGCAACTATTCTAGTTTCAATAATTATCTACTTACTTGGAGCGAGACCGGGATTTTGATCGGGATTTGGAACGACTTTTACTCTTACTTCTTGATTTGCTCTTTGACCTATGGAAAAATTTGAACACTTGGATTATATATTAGGCTAAAAAAATATTTGAAGTTTAGTTTGAAACAAAAAACTATACAAGACGATTTTTGCAAACATACCGACTACGTGATCTGGAGTCACGCCTACGTGACCTACTCCTGGAGCGGGACCTGGACCTAGAGGAACTTCGGGAGCGTCTTCCACGGCGTCCGCGATCCTCAACCAAACGTATACGGCGGCCGTTTAGTTCGGTATCGTCCAATTTATCTAATGCGGCCTTCATATCGGAGTATGTGGCAAATTCCACAACACTAGTAATAAAATAAAAAATAAATGAAGTTCAATAGTAAGTTTGAATGTTTTGCAGTTTCAATAGTGTATAACTTACCCCGCATTTCTTCGTTTCAACGGTGTAGAAACAAGGAAATTATAATCATAACCATGTCAGACATAATTGCATTAAGTAGTCTTACATCTCAAATTAGCCCACCCCACTCTTAAACGCGATTTTCAACCTATAAAACTTGTTCATGCACATTAATACAAACGACGCTTTCAAAACCGTGTATTTTATGTACAAGGTGGTGAGGTGAGGAATAAAGGATAGGATACAGGGAAATGGACAATAGGTTGGAATTCAAGTATCACTTTTACAGTAACAGCCCAATAGCTGAGCGCGAGTCACAGAACCAAGGGTGATCAGAATGATGATTTCGAGGCTGGCGTCGCAACCAACTTCCCTTTGATGGCAATGGCTGGAATATGATAGCTGCGTTTCGTAAGTATGACACCAAACACATCGTTTTCTTTCACCGCCACCATGGCATTTGTAAGTAACCAGACCCGGAGTACCGTGAAAAATTCAACCAATGCTTCAACCGGTCTTGCTATGTGCATCGCCCCTGGACCACGCCACCTTATCTATTTTAGCCTTGTTTTCTGTTTGTCATTAGTCCCACATTATGCTGTCCATCTTATTCGTTCGACCATGTATCACGCAGGATTTGTTCAAGGAGGCAAAGGAAAAGAAGGAGTAGATAGATAGATACAAGCACATCATTTTTAGACACTTAAAAAAGACAAAAATGTTATGGTAAAATTCTAAATGATGTGCGATTTACTATTTCAAAAATTTGCAGATGAGGAAGAGGAATGTATTTCTCATGACAATGGTCCGAAAATTATTTTTTATACATTAGAGGACAATATTTTACCTTCCCCAATACTCTAGGCACTATAATCGTACGAACAAAGGGAACCATGGATGGACACGCCAGGGGGACCCTGACAGACTTTCACTCTGAGGCCGAACAGTTTCATCATTTATGTTAGCGGAACGGTCGCTCCTTAGAATTTGACCCTCAACTGTCTCTGAGCGCTTACTCAATGGTAAGATGGGAAGAAATGCATTTGTTCTGCCTCTTTCTCTCTGCCAGTCATCTCACATCTGTTTAAGTCAATTTCATCCCACCAGAATCGTCCTCATAAAGTCACCAAATGAGGCCGACCATACCCCAAGGTACACCAAGTCCTTTTCTAGGTTTAGGTTTTATGGATAAGTCCCACACAATCAAACCCTTAATACTATATCTTCCCCCAGACTGTTCATGTCTTCGCCACAAAACCCTGGCTCCACCTCTAATGCCCGACTGAGATGAAATGCAGCATAGGGCAGCAGAAACCAAGGCTGGTAAGCCAGAGGTCAACTCCACCAACGAAATTGCTCTTTGCTCTCATTCATAATGGGATGGTCAGTTCTAAACCAATTAAGCCCACCAGGCTGTCTCTACAAGACGTCATATCATCGCCAGGTACATTTCATGATTCATGGAGTCACGTCCTACGCCATTCGTGAAACCCGAAACGAAGCATGGAGGGACCCATCTTTCCATTCGTCATCATGGGCATGGGGCTTTAGGCATATAAAAACATTTTAACCCATTAATAATATACGAAAACAGTTTTCCATTAAGGTTCTCAAAGATTTTTATAACGAAATGAGCTATCTATAATTATGAACTTGGTTCCATAAAGTTCTCGTTCGGTCCACGTGCTAACGACGATAGGAATATGGTATGTAAGTAGTAGAAATAAAAGTTTATTGATGATACAACGCATCTAGACAACTGAGTAGCAAGTAGAAGCGGCCAATAATATATTGCTTTCCATCGACTCATTAACTAATACTAATGAAATAGTACTTCACTTAATGCGATAGAAGAATACATGATAGACCGCCTCGATAGTTATTCCAGAAGTACAGGTATATGGAAGGCGCTACTTCGCTAAATGAGATCCTACGGTCCTAAGTCCTTGTAAAAAATTCATTGAATCTAACCCTATCATTATACATACCTACATAAAGAGCAGAGATGTAACTTTATACTCTACATTGGTTAGCCTACCTATTACCGCTTGCTACAAACTACACATACTTTCAATAATCCATGGTTTGACGATGTTCATTTTGTGTTCAATAAGTAATGAGAAATAAGTTCAGTGTATGAGAATGCTAAAATTAAACTCAATTAAACTTCAGGAAACATAATTACGGAATGTTTCATTTCACCTTGGACGCATGGCGCATTCGTACTCCATATTTACAATATGCATTCTTGGTACGCTTAATATGGGGTACTTTCAAAAATGCGACAATTTTTTGAAAGTAACGATGAAATCCTCAGGAGAAAAATACTCACCTGCCATGAAACTCGGCTGGACAAGTTCTCCACGATGAGCCTATACTCCGTCCTGGTGGGGGGTCCATACCTGTGCCAGAAATATAAATTTTTAATAGGACTAATGTTCTTCAAGTCTCAATGTCAACTTCACTCCTCTCCGCACTTTTTAGAGTTGCCCTGACTGACACTTAAATTTTAGAATAGCAAATCCAAAGCAGTACCCGTTTCTAAATCAACAAACAGGTAAGGAAATTGATTACTTAGAGAAAAGGCCAAACATGGTTAATACTCAAGCAAACGACACCACACGCTAAGTGATAGCAACTTACTTATCGGAGCCTCGAGGAGGACCACGGCGTCCACCGCCTCCTCCTCCACCACCTCCAGACCTGCCACGACCATCCCTAGGAACTCCACGGGCACGTTCAACAATAACTCTGTAAAACATTCATTAACGAAATAAGTACTGTGGCTGTAGTACATCACTAACTAACGTTCAGTACTCGAAACTAGTTCGTGTGACAACTTACCTTTCACCCAAAAGGTCTTTTCCATTTAATTCATAAACAGCGTCATCGGCGTCCCTATAGTCGTCAAATTCCTGGAATAAGATTTTAAAAAATCGTTTTATTATTTGTTTTATTACTATTAGATTAGAAATATATCACTATTATTATTATTATCATTATATACTAATAAATACAATGCTATCTGAAATGAGTATGGACTAGAACGCGCAATAACTTACCACAAATCCGTATCCGTTTTTAATTAAAATATCCCGAATTCTTCCATAACCCTTAAAGAATCTTTCCAAATCTTTTTCCCTAACCCCATAAGGTAAACCCCCAATATAAACCCGGGTTCCACCCATTATATAAGTAGTTTACTAGCCGGTACGTTAATACCTTAGTAGTAAATAGAAAACAGATGACCTTTCCAACCCTTCTTAAGTATTTCACTGATCATCAACTAATTATTTTTAACAAAAACTAGACAGAAATTTCCCAAAAATATAGGAAATTGTAAAAGTTACAAATCGAAACGCAGATTGTTCTCTTCACGTCCTCATCTAACCTCTGTGCGTCTCCTCTTCACTCACTCTACTACACTCACCACCACTAAAACAAGCAAGATTAACTCGTTCAACATTATATACACATACACAATCCGCCAGACAGTATAAAAAAGTTGTTTGTTAGTATGTATGTACTGTTGTACAAAAAGTAAGACGCGTATAAAATGCATGCAACTCCCCAATGCACTAAAGTACAAAACAGCCAAACTGTGTAGGCCTAAACGTGTATTTGTAACAAGCTTGCTGTAGCGTGGTTTGTCTATAGCAGCGGTTCATGTAAGCCGTGGCCGCAGGCAGATAGCTTGATCAAATTATCGTCGTAATAACGAGTCAGTCGAAGCGAAGACGGCAAGGTGAGTTTGAGGGCATCAAATATGGCTGAAAAGGGCGTATTGGCTTGTGTCTGCGGATTTGAATAGGATTGGCTGCTACAGTAACAAGGCTGGCTAGTGAGGTGTTCTACCAACCGCTGTGTTTGGCTCTTTAGGTGGCTGTCAACAACCAACTTGGCGTGAAATACAAAAATATTTTTCGCATGGTTTAGGTTCACGTTCA
>JAHZNB010002816.1:0-14200 GCA_027744295.1 Callyntrura guangdongensis | reverse complement strand
AACCCCAGATATCACTTCTGACCGGAAATATGGGGGTCACCAGGTCACATGCCTTTTTAACGTACAGTATTGTACAGTATCCACGACATTACTTTTTACCTAACCTAATCGCTTACGTAAGTTACAAATTTGAGTTTTACACTCATCTCGTTTTATTTCGTATTTAGTTGTCGTCGTGACATAGTTTTTATATGTAATATATAAGCATATAGATTAAAGGTTTTACCTTCCATGTGGCAAGTTTATGTGTTTTCCTTCGAAAAAGTATAATAAAAGGGTGCAAAAGAACACGTTTCCTTGTTACGTTTCCATTTCTCTCCTTTCTCGTATCCTCTTCTCGCCCTTTCATCTGAACTTTCTCCTGCCTTGACTTGACTCGTTTGCACTTGAACAGTTACTTAATTCTTTTTTCTGGTTTCCCCTTCTGCTTTTGTAGATTCCACACTGGAGCTCTTTTTCTTCATTTCCTCATTATTATCGTTCTTGATTTCAGCATTAAGTAGGGAACCTTAATGAGGAAGCTAATGCTACCACCGTCGTCATCATCACCATCACTACTTACACCATCGCTTCTACATAAGAGCCCCGTGCCATTTTCGTTAATGGACTCTGATGCTGAAAAAGTGTGAGTAAGAGTTTCCTTCCTTCCTTGTAACATAATAATATAGTAATACATTGTACAAGGTTTTGTGCTGCTACCAGCAGCAGCATCATCACTATCACTAAATACTTTCTTGAATACTCGACTCCCACCGTACCACTAACCAATACCGCTTCGTTTGCTTTTTCTCCGTTCTTCCTCTTTTTTTCTCTCTCCCTTCGCTTCTTCGGTGTTGACGACGATTCAAAAGAATCAAACTTGTCTCCCTCAACCAAAAGAATTCTCATAAGTTATAATACCAACAGTTACGCCACAAGTTACACTCTCTCAGTAATAAAAACCTGAGCGAGTTTCTTGTGCACATTTTAACACCCTTCGAACAACTACTTCTACTAATACATAAATGACTTTTAGATACGAACCGACATAAACATACATGCACGTCTGGTCGTAACTGCTTTTTCCGCTGCTATTACCACAGTTATCATTTAGTTTTGACACAAACTCACGTTTCTTTTCTCTTTCCCGCTATTTCCCCCGACACCTTTCATTCTCATCAGGATCACTTTTTTCTTCTGACGACTTAACCCATTTATTACATTTTTCCTGACCTATCTCTACTTTAGCCTTTTGTGGCTTGTTAACTCGGAGTATTTGTGCACTCCTGCGGTAAATACTGATTTGCACTACTACAGCAGTATTTAAAAGTAAGTAAAGTAATTACATGCAGAGGTATTCCCATTTCAGGGCCGCGTTGTAGTACCACGTGTGTCAGCAAATAAGAGAAAGAGCGACAGGATACTGAATACTTCAAGGTGAAAGGGACATTGGATTTTGCTATATGTCCAGTGCAGCAGCAGCTCGTAAAATTTGAAAGTAGCACAGCACACGGAAATTTAAATGGCTACTAAATTATTAAATGTACATCTAGGTAATTTCTTTTGCTGTAAGCAACAGACTGACACCATTAAAAAGTGATCAAGGGTACGACCTGGTCGCGCAACAACAGCCACATCACATGTCTAGATGATAGCCTTACACATACATGGAGCTTCAACTCGCAGAAACTTCACTCCACAGCGGGTAAATACTTAAATTGGTAATTTACGACTTCCAAACTTTTTTCTATTAGAGTAGTGTACACATTCAAGCACTCAAGTACATACAGAACCATTGAAAGCATCTCTTTTTTCCGAAAAGTCAGGTAAAAAAAAGTTGACACAACACCGCCACCGCTACCTTAATACCTGCAGCAAGAAACCGCAGTCATCCACATGCAGACTGCTGACTGGTAAAAAGTTTTGTGAACCACGACGGGGTAATATCGAGTGGCCTGACTGTGTAGCACAAGTTTAGTTTAAAAAATGTGTCGTAAAGTCCTTTTTTTGTGTTAGATTATTTTCATGAAATCATATTTTTGATAATAAAAACTGCCGTTTCTCCTGCTGTTTCCCTATCGCCATTCATCTATTGTTATGGTGGCGATGGTAGTCACCACGCTGCCTGGGTATTAGTTCAGGTTATCAAACAATATTAGCAGCGTCGTCGTGTTTCTTCCGAGAAGTGAAAGTTAAGCCAACCTAGTTCCAGCTTATCATATTTATACACAGCTTAAAGTTTTAAAAGGACAGCATCACGATCATCATCATCATCACCATCGTCATCACTATTGCACGACTTTTGAGAACAAACAGCCCAATAACCGGGATTCCGTTCGTTTGTGTGGTGGGTGGTTGAGGTTACTATAGCCCCGCTGCTACTGCCGTTGTTCTACTGTTGTTGGCACGATAATGATGGTGTCTGTTCCGTACTAAAACGACGTTTTATGCTGGCTGAAAGACATTGATGTTATGTTATGATGCACGTAAAAATTCACACTCCCTGCTCTACACCAGTCGCCGCAGAAACAGCAAAAAAGAGGCAGAGAGCAGAAGAAATCCCCCTTAATAAATTTTGGAGCAAGCCAGGATTTTACGAAGCAATTTATGCATGTATGTGCAAGAACCATGGTTTGATGATGAATGGACCCACATGGACTCCACTTACTCCGTGTGCCTTTATTATTCCACTCTTTTCTCTCACACACACTCACAACCACCCGCCATCCCTGTTTTCATAGCCTTTCTCCTACCACCATGTTTTTCTGCTAACTATTTGTCATTTTTATGGAATCCCATGTCGTTGCTTGAGTTTTAATCTTTGGGATATTGCTCAGCAGATTCCGGTGAAGGACCTCTTAGCGCCACTGGAGTTCCGCGGAAGAAGAAGAAGAAGAAGAAAACGGAAAAATTATATGTACATTTCTTTCTTTAAAAAATAAAATTGGTATACACTCATACCACCAAACTACATCTTTTCGAGGCTCACAATCACCAGAGAGAGGGAAGAGAGTGCTAGTGCTTGCCCACTACGACTACGTGAGAAAAATTACTTTTTAGTATTTTTACATCCTACCAAATATCCCGTACAGATGTTCCCATACCATTTCCTGATGCTGCCGAAAAAGAGAAGTGGGCTAGACCACGCAGGCACGATGGGAAAAATATGGCAATTTTTTATGTGAATGCATTTATACGCATAATACGATTTCCAAGGGAGCTTGTACCACGGTTATACAAGGATGTTATAGGAAACTACTAATTTAATTAAACCGGACGTTACTATCCGAATCTTAAAAAATGACTGTTGAATTCCTTAAGTGATTTCCCCATCGGATGTAAGTACCGAGGAGTTGGGTGACTTGTGACCGCCCCATTAATTTTACGCGACCGTATTCCACAAGAGAAAGAAAAACGGCGGCTTGTTTGGTGTTCTAAGTGGATGATATTTTTCGCCCTTTTCTCGGTAAAATGCACTTTCCTCTCTGGTATTGTACGAACCTGCCGAGAAAAGAGCTGTACCGACGCTGACCTTGTCACGTCAATAGTTTATAAGTAGCAACCAAGTCATCAAACCATTGTCTATTGTACTGGGTGATACTTTTTCTGCACTACAGTCATGACCATAACATATATACAAGTACGCTACAATCTGCACACGATTCAATATATTTTTTTTTCAGACCATTGTGTGCTTTTCTGCTACACAATGCAATTGGCAAATGGGGATTCTCCATGACATTGTTTCTGTGCCATCATCGACGTCGTCTTTGCAGTACAATGTATGCGATGATAGGAAACTAGACTGACGTAACTTTAAGCTGTGAAAATGATCAACACCTACACACATGGCATGTGATGTACACATACTATAAATACTTTTTATCTTGGAAATGGAACACTCTCGTCTTTTCTGCTCAGGAGCAAACAAGTGAAATTGATGGTTTTGGTACGATGATGAGGATGATATAGTGATATACATCCTCTCAAATAAAATACTTGTACAATGACCTTGAAAAGTATGTTATTACTTATACGCCACGTATAGTATAAACACGTAGCCCAGTTGCCGACATAATACAGGGAATATTTGGTTCATTCGTTCATGAGAGGTAACAATATAGGAATATTATGTATCATGTCCGATATTAAATAGGCAATTGTATACACACACAATATTGAATATAATACGATATGTGGTGATACATAATACAGACATTGCGCAATGATACTCGTATGTAAAAATATAATAGGGCATTTTTTCCTCACACATGTATTATGTATGTAATGCTATGCGTATACCGGCAAGTTGGTTGGTTGTCCATTGTCCAGCAGATAGCGTAATATATAGTCAGAGCCATTTCATACAACATCTGGAGACGACGGACATTGTGTAACTAAATAGCAATAAGAAGGGAAAGAAATCGTTACGGTTACAAATTGTATGAAAAACCGACGATCGCCATCGACACCAGTCATAAATAAAGAAAATTGCCTTTCAGCTATGGGGAGTGAAATGGTAACAGGATTTTGAAACTATACCTGGACATTGTTTTGGCGCATGAAACGCCTCACACGATGTAGGTGACATACTTAAAGTAGGAAACATGTAAAAGGTTATCCGTCTTTAGGGGCGCACTGGTGAGATTCGAAAAAAGTTGCACAGAGATGAGGGGCAGACGAATGCCTTGTGTATCGTACATTTTATGGTGGCAGAGGGACAGACAAACGACGTTTTAGAATATAACATCAAGAAATTACGACTACCGGTAATACGGAGATTGTCTACAACAAAAAGTCGTAAGTCATTATAATGTAGACGTACTCTATCACTCCAGGTCTGTGTTTCAGTTCGTATGTTGTAGAGTAAATAATTACATACCTACATGGCTTAATAGTCAGTTAGTCAGACCAGTTCTCTTGGTAGCACTCGAAAAAGCTCTCACGAGAAAACATCCATAATGACAGTGCAGTATTTATAATGTTTTTGCTGGAGGTTTTTCGTATGCACCTATGAAAACCTTTAGTAGGTGAGTTAGGCTTAGGCTTGTGTACGAAATATACAGCGCAAAGTACAATTTGAATTTTAAATTTCATCATTTGGATAGTTCTAGATCAACTGAGCGTAGAGAATAAATGGATAAAAACAGGGTGGAAAAGCGATAGTAATTGTCAGTGTGCTGATAATCACACAAGTGTCGAAATTTAAAAAGAAGATTACGCGTCAATAAGCATTTAGCCATTCGTATAATCGAGTCAGTCGGTTTTCTGCATCAGGCCAACAACTTTATTGAAGAGGAACTTGTCTCTCCCGTTCACCGTTTGTTAAAGCGTTTTTAATTGAAATCATGGATTTTCTGCTTGGTGGATCGGCCCTTACCCCAGGTAATCATGGAGTGCCGTTGGTTATCCCCAAAATGTATGGCTTGGTTTTACTAGTGACAATCGCTACAAAGTTTATGCTGATGTGGATGGGATTCCAGGTAAAATTAACCAAATTGTTTTGTTATTTTCTTTGTCCAACATGGACCAAGGTTCCAGGGAATGTAATTAAAATGTCCTTTCGAATTTTTTAGCAATGACAAGTTTAACTGTGTTCAACGGTAAAGTAAAAAAAAATATTTCCTACTGCGTAATAATATTGTGACTGACAGCTAAGTATTAATATTATTATTATTATTTATTTTTTGCAGCGCCCATCAAAACACATTAGAAACTTATACCCAGTTTCTTATTGTTTTGTTGATTGGAGGGCTGGAAATGCCCGTTCTCGCCGCGCTGTGCGGGGTCATTTGGATGGCGGGAAAAGTGTCATACGCCAAGGGTTACTACACTGGCGATCCTAAAAATAGGTTGGTAGAGTCAGCGTCAATTTATTTTTTACGTTGTTACGTGCTGATTTGGTACTCAAACTGATTCACAGTCTAATCATGCTTTTTTAATCATTTTAGATCTCGAGGATTTTACGGCTATATCGGTCTCTTTGCCCTCCTTTTTATTTCACTCAAGTTTGTGTATAGATTAATGACGTTATAAAATATTCATATTGCGAAAATTTAATGAGATAAATAAAGACGTATATGTAATTTACCGTTACTTCCAGACTATCTTCTAATTTTCCAAGTAATATACAAATCTAAAGTGAATTGTTCATTATAAGAGCATGAGGCCTGAAATGCAAAAAAATAACCAAAAGAAAGACATAATAGACCCAGCAATGCAATACAAAGTGATATTTAGAATTTGAGAGCCACAAAAATTGGTAATAGTCTTTTATTACGAAGAAAAACCACTTTGCTGGACTCGGCATCTATCTAATATTGTTGTCAAGTATTGTATTGTGATACAACTAGAAGCCTAACTTTTGGTAAACACCAACAGCCTGCCCCCTATATATCGCTATCTAAAGTAAAACCAATGTCGTTAAATGGTTGAGTAAAAGAGGCCCAGATGGCGCAACTTGTTTTGTAGAGAATTCTACACAAAACAATCGCTATTTTTATTCTGACCATGAAAAAAATTAATTATTTGTAGGACCACCGTTTCGTTAGGACTTGGAACAGTTGTGGATATATTTTTCACTTCCGGCATGTAGATATGTCGTAAGTTACGACTCGTAATCACTATCATTAAAATTGTCAGTTGACATTCTCCAGCGTATTCATCGTAACATAAGGTAAAATATTTAGGTCATGTTGTATACGTCTATAACATTTCAACCAACAATATCTCCTCTCACCCGAATTTCCTGCGACAGGAAGACAACGCTCACGTTGTAATCATTAGCGATTCATATGTATTGAAGTTTTTATAAATAGCTGTAAATGTTAAGGTCACTTAGAACACAACCGAACAACTCACACTCTTCCAAATTTTACTGCAAACTGCCAAAAATCGTAGTTTTGAACATATCTTTCTCTAAAATGAAAATCATTTTGGTAGTGAACATTGCAAGTTTCTTAGTTATTAAAGAGAATTTTGTGTCAGACGTCCCCTTCCAAATATCTACGGGGTTACAATAACTGCATGTTTTTAAATGGCACGAAAAGTCTTGTTGCATTATCCTATCTTTTCTTATGTTATCGGCTGGACTTGGCGTCAGGGGGAGGGTAAAAAGAATTCGGAATTTTTCTCGATGGCGAGCAAGATACTTTTTGATAATTTATCTAGACGTTTAACTTGTTCCATTTACCTCTACACTGTTTCGGACAGGCGAGGAAGAGGACAATTCAATTACGCTAAATTTCTTGTAAGCACTTCTATTACGACATTAGTCTACATGATGATGGAGAATGTCATTTTTGGTCAGTAGTCAATTATCCAATCGGCTCTTCTGATAACTACTTCGGTTCCTCTTCCACCTCTTTTTTTGTTGATAGTTCTGGTTACCAATGGAAGTTCTCATTAAATTGATAATTTAAAAGCTATGGACACTGTCAGTCATCGTCATTAGAGAGGGAAAGAACAAGATATAATATTATTAGACAGGAGTGTACACAAACACACACGGTAAAGCATTCATTATGCATGCCAAGACTTCATTGAGAAACATGCTGAAATAGAAATATATCGAGTCAGTAGGAGGGTTGTGTAGGTATATATGAAATGAAACATCAATGAAAATTATAGCAAGTTGAGCCCACACGAGTATCATCATTTTTCATCATCGTCGTCATCATTATTTGCTGTTATCATAGGAATGTTTGTATTATTCCTGTCAATACTACGAATGCTATTTACGTCAATAAAAGTGTTATTTGCATGATGTCCGGCCTAATGTCAACTATTATTGCAGAGAATCGGTTGTATTTATTTATGCAATTATCATTACAGCAGGCGTCATTGTTGTTGTTGTACCATCACCAATAAAGTGGATGTTCCACAAAAAAACTAGAACCAAAAACAAGGACAGTTTTTTTTATTGAAATATTCTTTGAATGTATCGTCATCGTCAATCCAGAAGTTTAATTAGTTGCTAAAGAAAGGTACGACGAAAGTAGCAATTTCTACTTTATTTTGTTCCAAAATACTAATACTAGCACAGCATGGAGTAATGTAATCTAGTGGACAAAAATTGAGTACTGACTACAATAAAACTACAAAAACAAGAAAAAATGAGAAATGCGTTTCAGGCCCTTAAAAAATAGTTTTGTTGGTCGTAAAACTCAAAATAAACGTAGCCCTAACTAGTCAAATAGACGTAATCAAATAATACTTTCCTTTTTGGCACAGCAACATGCAAAGTCAAAAAAGGAAGTGATTGGCATATAAAACACGATATTATTTTTGCATTTTTAACATTTACACTTGACATGACATCTCCCTACGTCAGACAGTCAAAAACGGGACAGAACAACAACAGCAAAACACAAAATATCAAACAATGGATAATAGTCCAACTTTTTTGAAACGATGCAAAACTTTTCTTTCTAAAAGAGAAACACGGCACCTACAGTTTGACTCACACTTTAGGTCAATAACAGCGACACCAATAATTACAAATCAAACACGATACAACCTAATAATACAGAATGCCATCATGGGGAGCATGAAAACGACAAAAAGCATCAAACCATATAGTTATTAGTTACAAAAGTCTGAGCACTGAGCAGTAATCTACATAAACATTATGCGTGCCTAAACATATTCCCAAAACCAAGACAAAATCCCTTTTTGCCCCATTTAGTATTCAATCAGGCACAGTCACAAAATGCGAAACTTTTTGTGTGCTTTCCTCATCTAAAAGATAATGCCCGAGAAAACTATTTTAACTAAAAACTTTTGTATGTTATGGCGTGCGTGTTTATTGTTTATTTATTGATGGGTACACATTATGCAATTTTTTTGTCACCTCGCGGTGCCATAAAGATGCATGCTTACTTGTGCATCAAAAAGATATATCATTAAATGGTGGACTTAGAAGCGCGTGAAAAAGTAGGGTGTAGGGAATAATGATCACCCTAATCATAAGCGTACGTGTATAATCCATTGTGACACAGTCGTTCGTGGAAACTTTAACATGCAGCGAGATTATTTAATCATTATTATTTCTTCTATCTTTGCTGCTGTGTGGTTGTACCTGCCATTAATATATCAACTAAGATTATGGTCGGAGATATATAATCCATTAATGTTTTGCTTTGGTTAGTCGTCACTCATCGTCCAGGATAGTTGTCGTTGCTAACTGAATAGGTATTACAACGGCAATGAGTGACTCAAGTGGCACAAACTTTAAGACGGTAAACAACCAGAGAGCACTCACACTGAATAGTAATATGACGAGCTATATATAAAATATGTATGTGTGTAACTTCACAAAAAAATGGAGACGAGACGACCATGACTGGTCGATAATATATTTTTAATATATCCCACATTATAATGTGACGGTCATCAAAGGGGCCAGAAACACAATGCACGAAAAGGCGGGGTACACCATTAAAAAACCGATTCTGGCCTTCAGCTGATGTAGTAGTGGTCATACTACTACTATGTGTGCAGACGAGAGAAAAATTTCTTGAGAACTGAAAGAAAAGTTTTCTCGTGCGGCTACAACCACAACTTGATTTTAATACACTAGAGTACAATTTTAGTTGTTCAATTGCTTTTAGGCGTACGACGTGGGACAGCCGTGTAGCTAAAGGGAATAGCGTGAAAGGATAGCTCGTTATTAATTTTTTTTCTTCTTCTTCTTGTCCATTCTATTCATTCACCCTGTAATACCTCTGGATAATTCAGTTTATGATTTTTAATATAACAACACGTGTATATAAAATGCAAAGTAATAACAGTAATCATTATGGTTTTTTTCGGAGTTTGCCTTTCGCCTCCGTCTTCCATCGCTGTAAAATGAACCGCGTCGTCATACAAGAAATACTTGTAATAACAGGCTTTTGCTGTAGGTATGCGTGTATATATCCCCCGTCACATTTTTTGGCTTTTGACAAACGCAACGCCACAACAACGCCAAGTCTTATTACTTTAACAGAGCGTAGAGGAAGAAAAATGCTATATCATGCCATTGTGAGGTATTACCCGTATTTATATTTGTATTCGTGCAAAATTTACATACACCTTTCACCAAAACGTCCACCAGCAACTAACATATAGTCATGGTGAAAAAAGTGCACGGCAAAAGTCCAGGGACATGGTGGTGACTAACGTGGCACGAACCTCGGGATACTTTATTTTGAAGTTTATATGCACAAGTGAAAAATCTATACACGTATATGAGCATATATAGTATGTAGATTAACAATCGCCGTCGTTATCGTCATCATCATAACAATACATAAAGTTGTTAAGCCCTCCACAATAGAAGTTACCTACTCACGAAGCCTTTTCCACGGTCATCATCCCTGACAGACAGCACTGCTATTTTGCTGCTTTTCATGCAGAAACTACCTACCTGTGTATGTAGTAGGTTTTCTAACGAACCAACTAACTATACAATACCTGCAACTGTGGGACACGTACTGGTAACTTGGTAAGACAGGTAAAAAAATGTTCAATATCGACATTGGCTTTCCACTCCATTCTCTTCTCTACACTCAAGTCCCTGCCAGCACTTTTGTTACTCCACGAAATACCTGAATTATCCAGGGACATGCTGAGTATGGCTGATTGCGAGTGGGAGAGAGAGAAAGAAACGATTTTTTTCCTTCTTTCTCTTTCTCAACTTTCACAGCTTACCACCACTACCGCCACTACTACGACTACTTGAAAGCTTTTATTTCCCATCAATTGCTCCATAACGTTCAAGTAGTCAACATACGAGGTTTTACTGAATTTTTGTTGTTGTGCGTGTTGCTGCCGCTGCAGCTGTCTCCCTCTTCCCCCCTCTCCGCTCCTTATTTTCTCATGTCGTTATGTCTACGTGTTTGCAACTCCTTTGAGTGAGCGTATGTGTCTGTGATAATGTGTATTTAGCGTATAGACACACGAACCACTTTTCCTTGGTGGCAATGGTGATAATGATGATGACGGTGGCAGTGTTGGACCTGTGACGATGGCAGAGGTTGTAGTGAAAACGGTGATGGTGCTCTAAAAGTACAAGTGCAAAACGAAGACAAAATACGAACAACACAAAAAGTAATAAATATTCTTGTTGTAGCGTTTAAATAATGTGTACATAAATAAAAAAAAGGACTTTCCCTGACAATTGAACATTCCAAAAGTTATATTCCAATAAAGTATTGAGAGTTTGTTTTTTCTCTCGCTCGAAATGTTGCAGTTGTTTTTTTGCATGATGAGGCAAATCTAAAAAGAACAAAAAGAGACAAAGTTGTGTAACATGACACGGTGCGGTGAACAACGGTTACAATTGCAATTAAGATAGTAAAATGGAATATTTTCATGGTGCTATTTGTTTCATGTTTCTCGTTGTATTTACTTTTTTTTAAGGCGTGTTGATCACTCAAAGTAATGTTGTAAATAGAGTGTGGAGACTGGTCGGATTTGTTTTCCAGTTTTTATTAGTGTCAAGTTTCGTGATTAAAAACCTCACAAAATATTACTACATCGCCGTGTAGCATGTGCCGGACAATATTTCTACAACCAGAAAAATAGATTCCTTGTAAAAGAAAAATTGTTTTTAAAAACTTATTTTTTATAAACTCGGTGAATAAAAGAGTAATATAAATCCCAGTTGCCCTGTCTTCAGCGGCAAAACATATTCCCCCTGTATTGGTGCAGAAGGCAACTTCAATGAACGCATTAAATTCCAACGACCTTTTTCTTATATCATTGCAATTGCCGCAATTTTTGTTATCATTTCATGTGAAGTTATATGATTCCGAATATACTTTAAAATGGTCAGCTCTAGAGAGCAATCCCCGGGCTCGAATAATGCCCTGGTAAAGAAACGCACTCTATCCAACAGATCTGAAGTATCTACTCCTGCAACTCCTCCGAATCATCACGGTAGACGGGAAACGTTCACAGGGTCATCGACATTTGGAGCAGGGTAAATAATAAAAGATAAATAAAATATATATAAAAAAAACATGAAACGAAAAACATTTCACCTAATTTCTTCCCCATCCTTACATTCTACCTCCCGTCCACAATTTATTGAACATGAACACGATTTCTGATGGCTTATTAATTTTTAATTCATATCCTTTTCTCTGTGTAGTCAATGCACTTAACGAAGTATTTACCCCACAAAATGAGATGTTTTATTAAATGCATGTTTCTCTTTGTGTGTGTGTTACGCGCACGTCCTTTCCTTCTTCCGTTTTAACAGCTCTCTGTTTTCTTTTTTATTTTACGTAAACTTACATACACCAGCACTTTTTTGCGTTTTTGACATGATCCCATCACCACCTACTTGGTATCCGGAAAAAGACAATAATACTTTGGCAGATAGGCATATTGTTCTCCCTGTTTGGTTGCTCATAACAAACATTGGGAATTGCATGTTGAAACGGAAATGAATAGAGGCACGAAAATGAGCTGTGTACAGGGAGTACAGAGGAAAGAAGGTTGATTGACCCTCGTGAAAATAGCATTGGGAATTGCATGTTGAAACGGAAATGAATAGAGGCACGAAAATGAGCTGTGTACAGGGAGTACAGAGGAAAGAAGGTTGATTGACCCTCGTGAAAATTCGATTCCGATTCCCTAGTTGATTTTCGTAATAAAAAAGCACTTGGCTTTGGCTTACTGTCCCGGCTGCTCGTACACACGTATCTTCCTGCCAGGCAATATTTCCATCATCGATATTATCATCCGTTTATCCCCTTTTACCTTCGTGATATACTCTACTACTTAATGTGTGGGTACACCACACACTTCTGTTAATACGACGGGATTATTATACTAATTATTTGTAAACCTTGTAGCAAGCTGTTGGTGTACTACTGCTGTTTGTGATGGCGGTGTGATTGCGTAAAAAAATAAGAAGCGTCGGGTTGTGGTGTCCTGACTCCTGAGTACCTGTATGTTTGGCACTATTACGGCTACTGCTTATCTGAGAGTTTTTTTCTGAAGACAATACATTGCTCCGATGGATTGTTTTGCACAATATCTCAACGGGAGTAATGCACGGGGTTTGACATGTTTGGTATATTTTGCCTGTCCTTGCATATATAAATATGTCGTCTCGTCATCATCGTTATCGTAGGCTTTGCCCGATTTTATCTTGAGAAAAGGTTTATTTTACTTCAAAGAGAATGCATTGGTATTTTTCTTCTTATGTATATATTTTGCATGGTTTTACATGGATTACTGGTTGTTAGTAGGCAGGCACCACAAGATGAAAAAATTGTACATAGTCTTTTTGCCGTTTGTCTTAGTTGCCAAAGAGCCGGCCAAAATCGTCTAACTCGCAAACGCAAACGAAATCCGGAATTTGTGGTTTCCCGACCGAATGTAATGTTTTCCAAGGAAAGTCGTACAGTTTTACATAGATACCTAGCTAGCTGGTATTATTGCTTTGGGAAAAGAGTAGTGCTAGTTTGTGAGTAGCCAACAATGTTTTTTAAAGAAAAAATTCAATCAAAAATGTTCTTCCTGTTGTTGAAGCGGTCGATATTTGTCACAAGACAAAACATGTGAATCGGGGTTTTCTGGTGTTTGTGTTAACTTGAGAAAAAGTTAAATCTAATATTGAATTGTAAAAAATTAAATAAATAAATACAATTAAAATGTTATAATGCTGACTACATCGAAGGGTTGCCCAACACGCTAAAAATGTCAGCAGGAAGGCGTAGACAACAGTTGCGGTGAGCGAACATAAAAAATTATTTTCAAGCAGTCATTTTTAAAGCAATATCACATGTCTCAACGAGAAGCTCTTGTGAATTTTATTAAACATATTCCTGTGATCAATAACAGGGATGTACCCGTAGGTAAAATGGTGAATGGTTTTAATCTTCGCAAAGTACCTAACTTGTGATTCAGAAAGTTAAGACGTGGATAAAGCAACCAACCTTCAAGCTTTCAATTTTGTACAGCAAATATTTGTGTACGGTGAATTATACACATCAGAAAGCTCTCTGTGCAGGAACAAACGATTTTTCAATTAGGTCAACACAACAAACAAGGGAACGTCATATGGAGAGGTGGAATTGAATTTTATTGGCTGTTCAATTGTAGGAAACCAGCTACAAATTTTGTGAATTATTTATTTAAAGAAGACTACGTATTGTTATTGTTTGTCTAACAGAGAGTTTGAAGGTGATACAAGAATACATGCCCACAGCCACAATTCTAGAAA
>JAHZNB010002815.1:0-15179 GCA_027744295.1 Callyntrura guangdongensis | reverse complement strand
GTGACGGACAGACAGACAGACAGACGGACGGACAGACAGACAAATATGCGAAAGTCATAACTCCAATGAAATCAATATTCCATCGGCGTAATAAACAGGTAAGATAGATAACCCGTATGGTAATATAACAAGAGTATAGTAAGATAAAATGTGAAACAGCGGAATCGTTGATCAACGAAATGAAACATCGAAAAAGACTAACTGAACGAATACGAGACTAGTAACGGGAATTGGGATGGGAACATGATGAAATGAAATGAGGAAGCCTGAAATGAGAAAATTAAAGAGTCGTAGGTGTATGCTTCTCTCTCTTCTGTTTTTCGTAAATTGTGAAAAGAAGATGTGAACGGTGTCAACAATGGCAAAACGGCATAAACTGGTCGACCCTAAATCATGGCTCCTCCGACACGAAACATTCAACCCGACCCGATAAATTTAAAATTTTCTTCAACCCGACCCGTACCTCCTCTGACCCCCGACCCAACCCTACAGGGTTGGGTTGGGTCTATAGGTGAAACCTATCGGGTTTCCACCTCTAGTAGTGGTAATTCGTAAGTGCATTCGTGTATGCAGGAAATATAGACGTAAACACTGAAAAAGTTTTGGCGCCATATAATCATCATCATCGTATTTGCTTGCTGAATGGCTGATTGCTCGTAGTTTCCATTGATAAATAAAAAAATAAAATGGCTGACTATTTCATCAATGGATACTATGAGCAATCAGCCATTCAGCAAGCAAACACGATGATGATGATTATAGGCGCCAAAACTCTTTCAGTGTTTACGTCTGTCACACAGACAAAAAACTTAACTAGAGAGGAAGCCTCCCATCCCTTTCCATGTAATCCTTTGTGAGAAAAATCGACCTTTTTATGTATACTTTTAGACCCTGTGGAAATTAATTTTGCAGACAATCACCAGTGATCTCCGTCAAGCAGTTCGATGGGTTTTTAAAATACTGCCCGTTGACATCACTAGAATTTAAGAGGATTCAGGATGGAAATGGCAATATTTACAGACCCCAGGATGAGAATGAAAAATCTTGAAATGGACTTAATTTGTCACTTTGAAATGAGTGTTAGTGAAGAAAATGTAAAAAATAGTGGGGACTGAATAAAAACTGAATGCTACTTGTTGTTTTCAATATTTTTAGTAAATATTTAAATAAATATTCTTTTGCATTTTTAGGAAACTAATATATAAATATTTTAACCGTTTTAAGTAAATTTTTCCACAGGGTCCTACTTATCTATGTCAAGATATTTACCATTTAAAACATGCACAGCTCTGACTAAAATGTACGTTAAACTGCTACAAAAAAAAAACAAATTTAGGTCAAATGTTTACCATTTAAAATAACATGTAAACCACCAAGAAAAAACTAGAAGAAAGGGTTCCTTGGAAAAGGAATTATCACACGTTTCTAGTTTGAAATTAAATGAAATCAAGTTTGAGCTAATTTTGATAATTTATAAATTTTAACCTCCCAGATGTCTCCCTGGGAGTTGATCAAATTTGCTGAAATTGCATCTACAGAAGCCACTACCCCAAGGCAACATGTGTGCTAAATTTGAGCCAAATCGGCGTGTGGCCAGGAACGTGATGACTGATGACGGACATACAGACAGACAAAAGCACGATAAAGTCGCGCCAGAGGAACGTCTTCAAACATTCCCATATCAATGATGAGGACCCCATTTGTAAGAGTCTTAAATGTGACAAAATTTATATATGTAATACACAATATTGACCTTCTCTTTCTGATTATGGCAAAATCAAGCCAAAAATAATTAATTTTAGTTACGTTTTCTTTTAAAAATGGCCAAAATAAGCACTTTTTGAAGCAAATTGTGGACGAGTTCCATCAAACGGAACGGACGTCATATCCGTAAAGAGCGTCCTTTTCTACTCCCCTTAACATTGTACGTCCACCATTTTGGTTCAGGTTGAATTTGTTAGGCTATTTTCAAGGAATTTTTTAGGCTTTACTAGTATTCTATATATCCTTGGGCCAGATTGTTCAGGTAGGCGTTATGCTAGGCTGAAGCTTGCATTTATTTATCCCTCTGGCATTGCTTTGATACACTAATGGACAACGTAAAATTTCAAGAGTGAATGCGGTTCAGCTTGATGTTGTTTTCTGGTAGGATGTCGCTATAAGACCTGCTGGCTACTACTGGCTATGAAGGTGATCGTGATCATGAGCCGAACATTGATGACGATGATGATGTGATGATGCTTTATACGTCCTTTACCTTACTCCACTCAGCAGTACACTTCGGTACACCTCGCAGCTCGTATTGTTACACTTGCTACTCGTCGAAGTTGTTTCAATGTATGTATTTACTAACAGATGTTTATTCAACACCTCATGCTTTGCGTTTTACGATAAGCCTTCCCTGAACTAGCAAAAAAGTATAGACCCTAACTTCATGGGTTTAACCTATGCTTCTTCTGCCTCATCTTTTTTTTAGCGGTGGAACATAGCAGTGGTGGTCGTTGTAGACAGTCACTATTTGTTTACGACTTTACCATTCCCAGTTAAAATACACCACACTTCAAGAGTGAATATTAGAAATTGTGTTTGGGCTAACAATAGCCACTCATTAACAGCAATCGTGTTGGTGGATTAGATTCTCAGGTAGTGAGGAGATTGGGAGGAGTTTTTTTTGCAAAAAATATCGTGTTCTAGTTGTGGTTCTCTGTTTCAGCTTCTTTCGCCGGTAAGAAACAAAAGAGATACATTTAATTAGTAAGTGGAAGTTAAGTAGAAAAGTTACTATTACTAATACGCATTTTGAACTGTTGTGGTGTTAGGGTTTGAAAGCTGATTGTTTTTATCTGATTACCTGTAAACTCCATATTATGTAAATTTAATATTAAAGCACATTACATCATCCACGTCCTTAATTTTCATTTCGGATAGTTTGGTGTAGTGCAATTCCAATTTTTAAAAAGACTTGCTTGTTTGTGAGGATAAGTTACCTCCTGAACCTACTGGAGCCAGTATTGGGTAGCCGTAGTCAAATTTTTACCAGAAAAATGACTAATGCTTATGATGAATAATATTGAATTATCTTTTTCAGTACTGAGCTTGCAAAATATCCAACTGGAAAAATGGCCGGCCCGCTAGGACGTTTTAACGCAAATCTTATGTGTAACAGTGGTAATAAAACTAATGATGTAGTAAAAAACAGATAAAAATATCGTCCACATAAAATTGAAATGAATAGTTCTTAAAAATGGAAATGTGTTTGAGTTTCAGGTTGCAAAGCAGGTGCAGTTACCTTTTTAAGAAATGCCGTAAGGACATGTTATACTGCAACAAGACCCAATTTACGGCTATCAAAAGAAACCCGAGTAATTTGCCAAGGGTTCACAGGAAAGCAGGGAACGTTCCATAGGTTAGGAAAAAAATATTTGTAGACTTGTCTTTTAGAATCCTTTAACTAGTGAATTTGTTTTTTTTAGCAAACAGGCCATTGAATATGGAACTACGATGGTTGGAGGCGTTTCTCCTGGCAAAGGAGGAAAAGAACATTTGGGATTACCAATTTTTAATTCAGTTAAAGAGGTAAAATGGATCATACGTGTATTCCTACAATTTTATGATGAGCGGAAATGATACGCATTTCCTATGGGCCGTCTTTTACGCAGACATAGACGGCGCTATTAAATTTTTAAATGGTTAATACTTTTTAACATTTAAATACTTGATTCACTTTATGCTAGTGCAAAATTGGAATCATGCCCGGTCACATTCACCAGAAAGGTGTCGTTGGTATTGTTTCAAGATCAGGAACTTTAACCTATGAAGCTGTTCATCAAACAACTCAGGTTTTTTATCTTACATTGACTCTTGACTGGCCTAATTGGTTAAATACTAGATATTAGACAGTTAATACATTGTTGGTGAATAAGTGCTTCAAGTGGTCGTTGTCCTTGTACAGGTGGGCCTAGGCCAAACTCTGTGCGTTGGGATTGGTGGAGATCCATTCAACGGCACAAACTTTATAGACTGCTTAGAAGTCTTCTTAAACGATCCTGGTACGAAAGGAATCATTCTTATTGGAGAAATTGGTGGAACAGCGGAGGAGGAAGCTGCAGAATACTTAATAAAACATAATTCAGTGAGTTATGAGAAAGTGTAGCACTATTTGAAATTATCCGTTAACAGGCTTCATGTTCTAGGTCTGTTAATGAGACTTTCACATTTATAATTACGCACTGTACCGCAGGGTCCCAAGAGTAAGCCGGTTGTATCCTTTATTGCCGGACTTACTGCACCTCCGGGAAGGAGGATGGGTCATGCTGGTGCCATCATTTCTGGTGGAAAAGGAGGAGCCCAAGACAAAATCAAAGCTTTGGAAAATGTAAACTTCTGAAATTGTCTTATGATGCATTTTTCTTTTTAACGCTGACTTGTATATTAATGCTACTGTATCTCTGTACTTTCAGGCCGGTGTAGTTGTTACAAAAAGTCCTGCTCAGATGGGGAACACCCTAATTAAGGAAATGCGAAATCGCAATTTGGCTTAGTTATCGTAACAAAGCGAAGAAACTTCAACATTTGATTGAAATAAAGTTATGGAATTCTCAGCGAACACTTAAAGTTGTGTATTAAAATCGTTGTTGTCACTATTAAGTATCGAAGTTTGATCTTCAAATATACAATAAGATAGGAAGATTGTGTAGAGTCATTCAAATTTAGATATTTATGGTAGCGGTAGTATCAGTACGTATCCCTGTACCTATTTTTCGCCCATCTTTGAAACCTTCACCATTATTTTCACATGAGTAAAAAATTAAACTGTTGCCCCCAATGACTCCGCATGCGATCGGTTTTTTCATATATTCAACTTTATCCAGCATAATAATAATAATATATGGTATCCCAGTTGTTTTTCCGCATTAAAAACCTTCCTTTTGCTTGAAATTGTAACCAGTAAATCAACTTCAAAGTTAAAAATAAACCAGGATTCTCCAGTTCAAACACCTAAGAAAGCAGATATTTAAGCCGAATTTATTTGGTATTTATTACAAGCGTTGACCAGAAAAGATTGAACCAATAACAAATATCTCGTCACGAAATTTCATGCAGAAGCTAAGGTGCATATATATAGTTTCAATTTTCAAAGAGCAGATCCTAGGCTTTCTAATAACATGCTATTCAATAGCTGGCATGCCTCTGGAGAAGAATGTAGCCCCCCAATGTCAAAATTATGAAATTGTGATGTTTTCATATTACGTCAATGCTTCTTCCCACTCATATTTCTCAGCAACTTTTTGGGTAATTGGTAAGCAAAAATATGGCCGCACGAAATAACATGAACAAAAAACACATGTGTACACTAGCATAACTCAAACATATCCATTTTATTTTTCAAACAACAGTTCATTATCTTCCGACACAACATTTGAGATGACACATTCGTAAACTAATAATCTGATTAATTTATTCAATTGGAAATTTTTTCGAAAATGTACAACATAGAGTTTACGATGGTACAGATTCCAAATAATTGAACCATTTGACCCCAAAATGGATTCTCGTTTTTGATGTCATTATGACACGTTTACTCAAACAGTAATCAAAGCATTGACTCTGCTAGAAATGTTGCAATTGTCATAGACAACAACAGCACTGCTGTAAAAATCAAATTCAACACCTATTTGATGCGTATTTTAAGAATATCCGAAGAAATAAATGCATACAAGCACTTATGATGGTAACATGGCTATGGCTTTTTCAAATGATTAAATTTTTAAATAATTGTAAATCTGTGACAGTCACAGAAATACAAACACCCCCCTCCAATCCCCCTATGTCACAAAATGTCACTCTTTGACTAACACCACCCCCATAGTGTTACGTTCTTTATGCACAAGCCCCAACCGAAGAAACTGTTCATCAAACAACTCAGGTTTTTCATCTTACATTGACTCTTGACTGGCGTAATTGGTTAAATACTAGATATTAGATAGTTATAATACATTGTTTGTGAAAAAGTGCTTTAAGTGGTTGCTGTCCTTGTGCAGGTGGGCCTAGGCCAAACTCTGTGCGTTGGGATTGGTGGAAGTTCATTCAACGGCACAAACTTTATAGACTGCTTAGAAGTCTTCTTAAACGAATAAAAACTTTTATATTTATGTTTTACGAAGGTTTTTAACGATGGATGAAAAAGATACATTAATTCTATGAACTATTACGCACGAAATATAAGGGACGAGAAAACACATTTGTACACTAACATTAACTCCAACATATCGATTTTATTCTTCAAACAGTTCATTATCTTCCGACACAATATTTGAGATGACACATTCGTAAACTAATAATCTGATTAATTTATTCAATTGGAAATTTTTTCCTGCAAAGACTAAGTACCTAACAACCGGTGCTCGATTTTTCACAGGTAATTTGAAAATGACTTACACAATCTTAATTTAAATGAAAAGTAAATGACATTTAAAATAAATTATTTTGTTGTTTTTTTGTAGTTAATATGATGATGCTCTTCAACAATGAATTTATACAAGAATATTCATGCCAAAAAATTTGATTAATCACGCCAGTCTGCATTAAACTTTCGATCATTTGAAATGTTGGGGATGGATTACAAGATGTCTGGTTTGACTTTACCGCCGTCTCCCTCGCTGACGAATCGTTTGCGACCACTGCAATAAAGTAAAAATAATATTACACCATTACAATTAACTGTTGAATGAAACATAATGCAGTTATGTATATGTATGCCAATTTCTGTTATATGTTGCATATCTTACCGAATCGGAACTTGACGAACAACCTCATCGGTGATACACCCATGGCGCTGCGCTTTTGTCACAAAGCGATCAATCAAAGAGTATGCCGGTGGCAAATCAATGCAGATATCTGGTAAGTCCTCGAAGACTCGAACAAACCCCTGCAATTTAATAAACCCAGTAAGATAAACTAAAATCCTTCTCAGAAGTAAAGATACACGTTGATTGCAAAAAATTATAGTTATGAATCTTACTCGCTGCATCTGATCCGGAGTAACAAGACAAGAATTAAACAGAGATTTCAAAAGCCGACAAATAGCATCTTCAACGTTCTCTTGCATTGACTCAAGGGCCATAACGACGGCCTGAGAAGTAAATAAAATCGTTATTAAGTCGTTACATAGTAAGGAGCGTGAGTTATTCCTTTTATGTCACAGTCATGTGATATTGAATATCATTTTTTTTAAAATTATGTTAACGCAAGGTTTACCTCATAAACTAGTTCGTGATGGAAGTGTGGAACTTCCAATTCGCGGAGGCAACGACCGGCCTCCGTAGCATCATTCGAAGAGAGATATTCTTTCAAGAGCATTGAAATCCTTTTAGATAAAGCTCTAACGGGTTGACCACCCCCACCAACACCCCAAACATTGTGGAGTCGAAGCATTGCAATTTTGTCAGCCAGCAATACTTCAGATTGAGTAAGAGAAGCTCTAAACAAACAAATAGTGGATTGTTTACTTGATTTCAATCAATATTTGAAGGACGTTTATTGGAAAGATTATTTGATAACGTTACTATTTAGCTTACTTTGCGTGTTCATTCGGCGCCATCTCCTTCCAGGAATGAACGAGATCCAGAGAGAAGCAATCGTCAGCGACAGCACGAGCAATAAAGTTGCCGAGAATTGTAGCGGCATCCGGAGCATCCAAAATTAAATCCGGCAAGTTGCTCAACAAAATCTCGAATCCTGATAAATATACATATAGTACCGTATTACTGAAATGTTTACTTTTTTCACTACCATCGGTGATAACCTAACCAAATATAAATTCAAGGCCAAAAAATACCTTTGGCAATGTCTTCAGACGAAATTACTCGCTCCATGAATAACTGTGAGATCAAAACGGAGGTCATTTCTCGATGAGACGGCTTGTGATCCATTGCAGCTTCGATAGCAATCACAATCGTCCTATGCTTCTTTTGTCCCATATTCATTTCGTCCAATGCAGCAATAACCTCCCCTGCATCGCCGTGTTCAAAATACTCCAAAATGATTCCTTCCACATTTTTCTGCCACAATAAAACAATCCCTTTTAAATTACCCAGCCTGTTTTAAACGCTCCATGTACCAACTTGACACGCCGAAAATCAATCTTACCTGCATTTCATCATCTGACATCTCAGGAATGATTGCCTCCAAATGAATATCACCATTATCTAGTGACTCGGAATCATAGTTGGGATCTTTGTAGTCGAGCGCGCCATCTCCGCTCAGTTCAGAGCCATAAGCACCCCAAGTGCCTTTACCACCAGCACCACCTACAAATACATAAAAAATAAGTCCTATTATTATTATTACCCTAGATCCGTTTCTCCTAACATGTCCCTTCACTTCAGTGATAGCCCTTGCAAAATCCAATGCCTTCTTTCTTTATGCACATGCACAATACGTATTCTCATTTTTATAACACATGTCCCGCTAATAATATACCACATTTTGGATTTCTCACTTTTTTTATCAGAACGTCCATGTACCCATGAAGCCTGTACTGCAAATAAACACCTATCTAATCTTTAGTATTCTACAACGAAAGCTCCATTATTATGCCCGAAACATGGTATAACAAGTCATACAGAAAAGCTCAAATAATAGCCAAGTTTAAGCACAAACTCACATCGTAATTTGCTTCAACTCATCATAATATCCTTGACTGCATTTCTGCACTATTTAAAATTTTGTTCATGTACACACGCCACACTTGCTGTTTTTTTGCTAAAGGTGGAGGTGACGCTTTGTTGGTATGAAGACAACGGTAAGGACTTTAATTCAGCGTTCTGAATTTTGCTTGCGAATCCGTCGTGTGGTGTGGCGGCGGTGGTGGTGTAACTCCTAACTATGTATGTATTTAGCGAGCATATTGTTGCATAAGAGCTTTAACACTTCACATGTGGTACCAAAACACAAAAGTCTAATAAAATGTGTCTCCTTGGATGAACTACTATTACCTAGGCAGGCACATCACACAACTAACTGCTCTGACTGCTCTGCTGAATCTCTTCGCATCAACTCTCATCATCATCACAGCACAGGTCAACGACACTGCACGCACTGCCATACGACTTTCAAATTTTTATGCTGTCAGTAGGTCCTCTGCAATAATAACAATAATACACCCATTTCGCAACAGAATAGACTGTGTGTTTGTGGGTGAGAGAGAGATAGAACGATATAAAAAACGTAGCCTTAACTGCCAATAATATCTCGCTCTAACAATCCACCAGCCACCAACAATGTTTTCGTATTGTTGAAGCTCCATCCCTTGCACAAATTTACGAATATCGTTATTACACGCTAGAGAATTCCAACAAAAAGGTGTTATTATCGTGATAATAATCATCATCGTCATCAACAACAACGGGTTGTTCAAATACTCGTCAATTTTGTCAAATTTCCCCCCTTATTATATAGATAGATAATAGGTATACTACCGAGCTGACAAGGAGGGGTTTAAACATAAAAAGTAGTGATTTATATGATACGGGTGCAAAGATGGAAAGATGAAAAGAGTAACAAATGAAACCCTTTCCATAACCTCTCATGTCTTGTACAGCACATTGTCGTCTAGCTCATAATTTCAATCAGATTTTGTAGCTTATTGCATTAAATCAATCACCCGTTTCACATTTCAGATGCTCTCTCTCTCCCTTGGTTTTAGTTCACACAATAACAGAGCAATTTATGTATGTGCATATCACTAATCACATCAACACTGATTTCTTTATTAAGGCATCTTTTGCTGCTAATGTGATTTTCATCAGATCATATATTAAGCACCATAAAATATTACATATGACATATGACAGACCTCTACTCTCTTGTTACGATGACCAACTGTAAAATTTCTTGTGATTTACACTGTAAATCAGTATAAAAAAAAGTAAAAGTAAAACCATTTCATCCTCAATACCGTTTAGTCATAGACTGTTCTCCCACGGATGACTTTTTATAAACTAAAAAATTATTAGTAGAAGTTGTCCACGAAAACGCAGGACGCGCCGAGCGTACCCACACTGAAAAAATACCACCTCAGAGATTTGCTACTAATTGCGGAAGTATGCAGAAAAATAACAGCAGTGGAACCAAAAAGTGTTTGAATACTACTGCTGCAACTACTACTTATATATTTACCAGTACCATCTTATTTATACCTACTCAATCATCATCTTTATCGCTTCAGTGCAAATACGCAGTCACCGTTGTCGTCGTCGTCTTCGGTCAGTTTAAAACCAGTCTTCTTCATTTCAACAATGTAAGGCATTATTCTAACTGACTCGTTCATCAATCGTACGTGTACTGTCTTCGTGTTCCTCGTTCGTAAAACGAGCCACACCCAATGCAAAATACCAAGGGAAAATCTCATCTCTCTGGTAATAATTTTGATGTGAGAAGCCGCAACAGCCACGTGCTACACAGTCAAACAGGCAAGAATTTGCTTACTTGTTGATAACATATTGTATTGCAACGCAATTTGATAAAGAAAAAAAGTGCACATTCAAAAAATAGTATATGGTATTTTTTGACAAACTTGACTGTGTGTGTTGGTATGTGTATGCATCTCTATTTTATCTCTCTTCTTCGCTTGATCGACACTCATTTATAGTACTTGCTCTAGACCTTCATACAACGATGGTGGTGGTGTATGTGTCTACTTTTTATTACCGGAGAGAAGTTCAAGGAGAAAAAGAAGAGTCGAATTGTAACGGAATATTTATAGGAAACATGTTGTGATTGTGAAAATGATGATGCTGTTGCATGCACATGCGTTACATGCAGTAAAAACTACAATGCCTGAGTAGCTTTATTCTTCAGTGTACTCTGAGTAGCTTTTGATTCGTACAGTTATATAATACAGCTAAAAGGTACATAAAATAAAAGAATATCTTTTTTGCCTCTTGCCTGTTTGTTGTTTAGAGAGGAGAGAGAGCTTCAACAGTAAACCTGAATTCAAGTGAACGAGAAAGAGAATAGATAGAAAAGAACGGGAATCACGAAGTAAGGACGAAGAAGATGACGATTGGATATACAAACTTAACTGTTCTATCTGCCTTGGCGTATATTATTATTATGGGATTATAAAAATGACATTTTCCTTACATGTCATACAAGCTTGCAAGCTTGTAACCAGCAATATTGTTATTATTATTATTATCAAAAATCAAGAATGAAGAACGGATAATAATGACAATAATAAAAAATACCGACCTAATAATATTATGCAGAAGACACAATCAGAGAATTTAGCGGTAGTGAGGAGGGTGATTGTGATGCTAGTCTGTTTACATAAATCAATGGCTGAATTTTGAATGTAGTCATAATTTTTGCGGGTGACTAAATGCTGCTGAGTTCAATTGTTACAGAGCAAAGATGGTGAGGATAATAAATGCCCAAAGATGATTAAAACCAATAACCTACGATATTTATAAGAGCCTGTTGAATGTTCTAATAGTGGAATGCAATGGGGAAAAACAAAGAAAATGGTGACATACCTTTCTTGGGAAGACCACGACCAAAGCCGTTCCTTGGCTTTCGGGAGTTTTTCAAGTGGCGCGCTGCAGTCACGATAGGGCCACTGCCATTACTAGCTTCCTTAGCAAGATGTTTTGTCAGCCGCTTGGCCTTTCGTTTAATGCGATCCGAGGGAAAGCTGTCGTTCATCAACTTAGGACTCTTTGAGCCGTCATCAATTCCATTTGCTTCGACGTCATCATCGTCGCCGTTCGATATGAGGGCATTGTCTATCTTCGGCAGTTCACTAGTTCCGTTCAAGAGCTTGATCTCGGTTTCCATGGTTACAGTAAGATTTGTTTGTTGTACTTGGAGTTTTGTAAGAGTTTATACAATAGTGTGTATCAAGATACTGATAGGAATTCTTTTTTTACTGTTTCGATTTGTAAATTCTTCTTATCGATGCGGTATGTGTATGTATGATGTATGCGAGATAAAAGTGTTAGAGAGTAACTAGTAGTTCCAGGTAATCCAGGTAAATGTTCAGCCTTTCCAATTTGCAGGATTCGTCGACTTCACCTCTCGCTCCCTTGACAATAATGTAGAATGCAGAGTAGTGTCGTAAAATAACGAAAGTTGCGGTGATGCGCTACAGTAACAGTAATTAATCAGAGATATATGAGTTCCCTTGATGCGTCTTGATTATCGTCTGTTTGCCCGCGAAATTTCCGTTCCTTGTACTGTGGACTTCTAAACAGAGCACAAAAATTGCTGGAGTCGTGATGTTGGTAAGGTTTTGGTATAAAATTCTCTCGTCCCGATCTACACTTCGTTGAGGCGACAATTTTTTCGAGATTGTCCTTGCGGGATTCGCCACTGGTACTCAATTCTCTCTCCTACCGGCAATTCACAGCCTTACACACTGGAATTTTTAACAAAAATAACAAACTTGTATTATTTCTCAAACTCATGCATTATTAAATTTTTTGAATATTCCTTTGAATATACGATACGGCGGCGTGATGGTAATACAACACACAACACTGTTGCGCATTAAACATGTTTTTGCCAAGGTCAACTTGTACTTACAAACGAGGAGATGCCTACTGCTTTTTTCATATAATGCAACAGTATAAAAAATACTACGCAAATCTTTATTCCCTCTTCATGATTGTAGAGATACATGAACATTATCAATACTACTTGTGACTTGTTCTGTCGGTGGTGTGGTGGTGCTAGTGATGATAGTAATTGTGCCTAAATGCCTTGATGATAAAAAAAACTCTACCTACTCTCTGTGTGTGCAACCGGCATAACCACAACGACCTGACTCGACCACTTTGTGTGTAGTTTGTCGTTCGTAAACAGCCACAAGTTTATTAGAGAAATAACTTTATACGTATATATAGATATATGAATGATGCATGCAAAATGGTAAAAACATATACACACATACAAACAATATATATTATTTTAAAAATAACTCTTACCGCTTCCTTATCCAAAGCGCAATAATGACTCTCTGTTCAATGAAAGTTGATTTTGTTTGTTTTACAAAAATTATCACAAGATAACCAATACGCTCTAAAAATACTGTAAAAACAACTATCTAGCTTTTATGGTAGTGCAGCTGGAAGCTATAATCCTGAATATATTACAACAACAAAATAATGGCAGTGATGGTGGGTATGTATCGATAGAATAATTACTTTAATGTAATTGTAAGAATTGGCTCAAAATAAAAAACAATGGCGATGAGAACTGAACACACGTCTGTCAGTTGTCTTATGTTAAAGTTCTTTCTTTCTTCTCGTCAAAAACATGAAATCAATCTACCGAGAAGAATTTCCCCTTTCTTTCGTCATGAACACTCTTTTCTTATGTATAAAACTATTTAAAATTATTTCGTACTTCTTCAAAAAAATGCTAAATACTTATTTGACCTCCTACACGCCAAATATTCTCCGTTTCTGGTTCACAAAATAATAATATTGATCATAACAAATAACAACTAAATTGACACGACTCTCTTTTTATTGATGTGACTCTCTTTTGAACTCACTTTATATCCCTAACTTTAAAGAAAGAGAAATGAGCAAACAAAATGCTTGTTAGAATTAAACAACCTATTAAACAGTTTTGTAACAAATTTCTATTATAATCAAACTTACATTAAATATTAGACACTACAAAATACTAACAAATAATGATGTTTTCTTAAACACCTTTTTGACGCTAATCAATAAAAACAATTTAATATTTAATAATCAAAAATATCTTTTCTGCCAACAAACACACACGTACATAAGCAGTGTAGTGACAACAACAGCGTTGGAACAGAGTTGTACAAATAACTATAAAAATAACCGTAGAGCCAAAGGTGAAGAAAACGAAATAAAAATAATATTAATATATCCGTTTGCTTTTCTTTTTCCTTTTGTTATTGTCGTCGTTGTAACAGAGTATTTTTTGTTATACTGTCGTCGTTAGAAAAAAAGATGTGACTCTCTCGCCTAAAGAAAACAGTGAAAACAACCTACTCGTTGAAAATTCCTATAGTTTTGCTGGCTGGCAGCCGCAGCAGCAGACTCAACAACAAAAATAATAGTAAACAAAAACAACAACCAAAACCAGACAAAAAAGAAGAAGAGTTGTAATAATAATGCAATGGTTGTTGGTTGGTGGGATGGTACTTGATATGAGAGCAGTGTTGCAAAGAGGAGCAGCACAGCGAAAACAACAACTACCAGATGTTGACTGACGCACAAAGCAAACTGAACGAACGACTGGTGGTAAACGAATCGACGGCCAAAAAAAAGAAGACTCTTTTGCTGCAGCAGCTACTAAACACGGAGGAGCAGCAAGAAGTGGCAGTAAGAATGGATGGGATGAACGTCGTCCTGTATAATGCTGTTTAAATATAGCTAAAAAAGTGTTGTTGTGTACACTTTTTGGAGTAGTCAACTGAACCAAGCAATGTTTGAGGACCAACTGAGCTTCATCACGAACAAGTTCCACCTTTTCTTTTTTGCTCTCTCTCTCTCTTAATGCGAACCATGTTACATTACACTACACTATATCTATACCAGAATCGCTTGGTAACGAAAACTCTTCCATTCCATGGCGTTGTTGCGCTGTTACCATCAACTTATGGGTAGCATGTATCAGTAACAACCAACCAGCAGCACTAGTACTATGCTTCTCTCCGGCTCATTCCATAATTTTATGCTGTGTGTGAGAAACCCAGAGCCATATACTAGAGAAGCTCGTGAAGACAAATGAACGCTTGAATTTTTTTTCTGCTGTTAAATACCATTGGTTAGTTCCCAGTTTAAAAAGCCAAATTAGATTTAAAATCATAGTAGTTAACATTCATAATAGCTAAAAATTATAGTGGCAATCGTTTAAAATGTAAGGTTTTTTATGTTAAAACATGATAATGGCAATAGCAAATATCAGATAAGTACGAACCAATTGTAGTAATATCTGCGCAACTGCCCCAGTCACATTCCAATTTACCGACCACCGAACAAACAAATTTTTGCAACAACATGCCAACTAGTAACTACGTAACTGTTTGACTTATTTATTTTGTTTTTATGCAAATCCATTGATGAAACCCCATTTAAAACGACGCTACTGTTTTATAGTTATTGACTACACCGTATTTAAAACTTTGATGA
>JAHZNB010002814.1:0-22760 GCA_027744295.1 Callyntrura guangdongensis | reverse complement strand
ACAACAATAATAATATTGTACACAAGTCCAAATAACAATGGAGGTAAATAATAATAATACCAAGGGGGAAAAAAGGAGCACACAGTGTAGTAATTTCGCAGTTTGTATCACTGGCGCGGCGGCAGAAAAAGGAGCCGTGTTTGTTATTTATGCAACATCGTAGCGGAAAACGGAGATAGGTAGTGTATTTATTTTTTGCGAAAAAAATATCGCCCTGTAACTACTATACAAATACACACGTAGACACGCCAAGATAGAAAAAATAATAAATATAATGATGATATACGGGGTACGTCGAGTCCATTCTTTTTGGTGTGATCCGATCACACAATGTCCAATAATATAAATGATGATGATGATTTTTCTACCTGAGTGTTCTACTTTTTGTTTGATGATGAGGGCTGCCCAATGTTCAGCCACAGGACAGGAGGACAGAGAAAGCCGTGTCGAGAGCGGAATATTTAGCTGATGTGATATATTACGTGATATACGAGCAACGACATTGTACATACATTTGTGTTGTTTGCTGCTTAAGCATGACCATGTGAAAAACGCTGAATACACACAGAGAGTTCTGCTGCCAGTTTTTTTGGCATGATACGCTGCATCACTGCTACTACCAATATCAAACTACAACAACCGCTGGTACTACTGTTACGAATGCCGTTTTTTCTGTTGGCGATAACTTAACCGTAATGAAATGAAACAAAATCTAAATTGGATTACTACACAGATATGCATGCAAACACACATGGTCACACACACATCAAAAAGAAGCAGCCGTGTCAGGCAGGAGAGCGACAACAAGGAATAAAAGAGCAACGAATGTCGAACATGTCATTTGGTAATATAGCATCATTATCATCGTCGTTGTCGTCTTCGTCATCTGCACAAAATAACAAGTTTGTTTGCGTTGTTATAAAATAAAATACCTTTTGTTGGTACGAATGGCAGCGTTTGTTTCCCAAAAAAAGAATAAATTCTCCACCACACCTTGCCATATAGCGAATGAAATGGAAAAGCCCCGTTAGAGTAGAATTGTATAAGAAGCAAGCAAGCGAGAAAAAAATATATATAGTAATTCAAATTCAAGTGGACGATTATTCAAGTTGTGCTGGATTGATTTTGCTTGTTCGACCAGCAGAAAAAATAAGAAGGTGTACATGCATGTATTGGTATGCGCATGTCTATGATCTGGTAATGTATGTTCTGCATTTTGCACACCTGAGCGATTGCCGAATAAAAGGATTGGGGATTTTTTGCCAGGTTTGTCAGCATTGGAATGTAATAAAGTGACAGCGTGTGACAGCAGGAGACACGGTCTTCGTCCAGTAATATCATCGGTCATCGTGCGCGATTTACCATACTACTAATACATACTACACTGCCACTTGAGCTGGGTGGCATATTATTGTGTATTTTGTGTACAATACCGTTTTTACTTAAGCAATAAGCGTATCAGCGTACATGGTAGATTATGTTGAGTATACAGGTCAGGTATTTACATAAAAGGAAAAAAAATGCAATAACTGGTAGCTCACATATCACATATACCACACTGGTAGAAATGTCTGTAAAATATAACATCGAATGGATAACCAGTAAGGAAAATACACAGTTTCAGCTTTGATAGTTCACGGTCGGTTTAATACAATATTTATTAAACAGGTTATGGGAGAGAATGTTTAGTTGTTTCTACAGACCAAGTTATATTTGGTTTGGACCTGCCAACAATTTTTTCTCTTCAGAGAACGAATGAATATTTATTTAACATTTGCAGGAAAAATCTGGAGTGTACCTAAGCACCAGCCCTCTGTCAAAGATTGCGGATGTACACATTTTGCGAGTAGGAGTGTGTCGGATTTTTCATGCATGCGGGTATGCGAAAGAGCAAAAAGAGGAGATTAACCAGAAAGAGGAGGAAACCTTTCATTTGTGTGATGTAATGCATTTTCCTTTCAAGAATATTTTTCTCGGGATCCTTTGTTTGTTGACCCGTGTATGCACCACTCAATTTGGGTTTCCCCAAGTTCTGGCAGTATTAAGTATAGATTTTATTTTTGCATTTCCATAATGAGTCGGAGGAAATTCGGCTGAGAATATACAGGGACACGTAGGTATACTCCGTACAATATAAAGTGGACGGTCAGCAGTGTCGTGCTGGTTTTGGATTTATTGACGAATGCACTCCCATACCGTTCGTTGGGCACTTTTGACAGATCTAGATCGTAGTTTTTTTTGTCTAGCATATGACTCGATTGCTAGCGAGCCTACTTGGTTGTTGTACTCCTACCCACACACACATCCAAAATTCCAACTAGTCCGTATACACACATACCTATTTTCAGAAGCATAATTGACATATATATTTTTTCCTCTCCGGTAATTGATTTCCCTTTCCATACTCTATTAACTCACACAGCAGTAGCAGCCAGAAAAGCGCTGTTTACTGCTAGTAAACTCTATATCTGCAATTATATTCCTGCTGACGACACATGACATTCACAGAATTATGTGAGGCTTACGCTAAAATTGTCGTTACCGTATCTCTTTGTCTATTTCATTTCGTGACAAGAAAGAAGAATGGCTGTGTAAACACGGCACCATTTTTTTCAGAAAGGGCAAATGAAATGGAAATTCAAGGTAGTGTTATTAGATTATTATGTCCACTATTCTTCTATATTATTGCATTTTGCCAGAATTGAACCTAACCAACGACACTGACACCATCCCACAACTATGGATAAAATTCCCGTCTCCTCCCAAAAAAAAATAATAAATAAACCAACCTTTCCAATTCCATCACCACTCTCACTACTGCCCTGTTGTAGCTGCCGTGTAGACTTCCATAAAAAAGTAAAAATAAGTCTGTGACCATGCACATCTGCCTACTACATTATTACCAAAAAAATTTCAGCTTAGACATTTCCATTGCATAAAATAAAAATGTTACCTTTTTGCTCGCTTGTGAAAATTAATTTTTTGGCAATAAACATGGAAATTTTTTATGAGCTATACCCACAGTACTAGTACTAGTGTACGTGCATCTTTATCTGGAAATTGGGCATATTCTCACGATATAAAATTTTTATACGAAAATGAAAAAAGTGCTGCACTCTACAAATTGTAACAAAGTTATAAGGATAGAAAAGAAAAATGTGTACAAATTTGTTTATAAAAATAAAACATTTACCATGTCTCTTCGCCCTGCTCCTTATTTAGAGTGTAGCAACTTTCCTCAAAAAAAATTATATTAGCCATTATCATGCCTTGACAGGCATTTTTAAAGAGCACGCGACATGCTGCTATACGCTGCTGACTTATCACCTATGGACTCCCTCTCTCTGCTGCTGCGCTCGGGTTTCACATTAATACAAGACGCAACATTGCAACAAGCACAGCACATTTGAGCGCATACATCAAATTCAACTCATTAAAAAACCTTTTTCATGTTTTTTTCATGGTGATGATGTAAATATACCTATACATCTATCTGTGTAGATACAAATGCACACAGACGCACACAAGTATTCTGTCGTAATTTGTAATCTATTTAGGAAGTTTGCTGCTATTACGTGAACGTATGTGCGCAGTAATGTAAAATATGTTTTTAGCTATTTCTTGCATATCTGTACCTACACCGGAGGAAGATTGCCCATTAAAATGCAAAATAGGAAGTTGTTTTTTTTCTTTATACAGATTCTGATAATGGCAACGTGTAACAATGTGCATACCTATTTTATTTACTAGTTTTTTTCTAGACGACAGAGATCACAAATGACGATGAGGATGGAGATTTCTTGTCAGCAGGCAGAAGAGCAGATTATTTAAACTGCTAGAAACGAAATACTGGCTGGCAGTATTATCGCATTCAATTTGCATTGCGACGTAGTTTAAATGTAGACACATATCAACAATTAAAGCATTTTATCTCTCAATATTATTTACGGCCAGACAGACTTGATTTGACAGCAAACTCAGAACTATGTACGTACGGTTCCGTTTTGTTTTGTGTTACGTGTGCTCGTTTACCATTTCTAGAAAATTAATGCCGATGGTGAATAAACGTAAGTTTAGCAGTAGTGGTAGTAGTTACTGGTAGTGTCGTCAAATTTTCATACAAGGAAACTTGACTGCTGATGAAGAGAAATATAAACAACCAATAAGCAGCAGGTTAGACAATAAAAAATGGAAAGACAAAGCGAAACAACGACATTAAAAAATGTTAAGTGGCTTTTTGCATTTTAGTATTTGTACATTTTTTATAGTGTCATAAGATTGTCAAATTGCAGTTTGTTTGCAGGTTCTCTAGGAATGTTTTTTTTCTGCTTAGAGATTTAATGACGCCCTAACAAGCAAACAAATTATATTGACGAGACTTGTTTTTCCAGCGCAAATTGCCAATAAAGCAGTAGTAGTTCTGCAATATCAGTCAGTCACCAGGAATGTTCATTTAAGTAAGAGAGAGAGAGAGAGAGAAGGAGGGAGGGAGAGACAGCTCAGCGCGTGGTTCTATGATTATTATTATGACCCAAGGTTTCATTTTTCATTTTCAGCCTTTTTTAAACCAAAAATACCACTAAATTCTGTATTTGGAATTCCCACCCATAAAAAGCTCACAAAAACAAATGATCTCTCTGGAGAATTTCGAAATTGATCATTAATACATTTCACAATAATTCCTTTGTTTAAAAGAACAAGCGTTTGAAACCAACACCGCTACCAACTAGCACGTACACGTTATCGCTACTAGTGTAGCGCTTTAACTTGTTTGTGTGAATGACAGGCAAGGAAGAAATACGAAAATGGGAGATATGCCAAAAATGAGAAGAAATGAAGAAGACAGGAGGAATGTAAGATAATAATTATGGCGTAATGAAAAAAGCGAATAACCTGGAATTTTTTAACTACTGCACATATTTTTCGGCTTATTGGAGTTGCCACGAAAGGTCTTGTTTCCTTTTTTGTTGAGAAATTTTACGACCTTTAATTCATATGGAGCGAGCAAGAGAAAATACAAAAATGATGCAAAAGAAGTGAGTAGATGGAATGTTTACGATGCGTTGATGATGATGACGAGTATTGATGAGGGCGATGACGGTGAGATGGAGAAACTGAGTTAAAGTTCAAACATGGTAGTAGTGTGGATGCTGCCTGGCGCTTTTGGGTTTTGATTTGTTTTTTCTTTCGTTTTGTTTGCCAAACTCATTTACAGCCGTACCTACATTTGGGCAATTGGATTGAATTAGGATGACATCATCCAATTATTTCGTCTTTCAGTTGTACGCATTACCGACGTCAAGTTATTTACTTTACAAAGTTTATTATTATCATTATCACGGCTGTTGAGAGTGTTTCATCGTTCATTCTAATTATGTGCGTGGGTGGATGTACTATAATAAAACGTGCATACGGCCGTTATTATTATATATATTATTACCATCGATTTGAATTTCATGGGAAGAAAGTGTTGATTTATTTTTTTTTCAAAGGGGTACCATCCATATAGGTACTTCCCAGTTGATAATATTAATATTCTCTTTAGGTCCTTTTATTTTCCTTTCATAAATTTTAAACGGTTTGACAGATCAAGCCAATTGTCTCACACGTTGCAACTTTATAAATTGACTTTTTTCGTGAAAGGATCTCTAAATCACGATACCGGTATCCAAACGCATTTATTTACGTGACAAGCTTATCTTACACTGGTTGTTACATACCAAGATTTTCTCGCGATCACATTGATCCCATTGATCACTGATTATCAGCCTCATAATATGCTTTTGTACGCTTGACCATTCATCATCCCACTAATCTCATTATTGATCGGTCCACATCATTAATCAAAACACTTGCTTTGAAACTTTACCGTCATCACCAGTGAATCACAGGGTGCGTATTGTTCATTTTGTCATTAGCGTTGCCGCCTTATTAACGTTATTATATTGATACACTTTGTTAACGCTGTCTACATAATAAATCTATTATTTTCTCTTGAGAGCAAGCCTTATGTACCCAGAGTACTATTTAAGAGACGAAAATCTCAGCAAACCACAACCACACAAGAAAGAGGCGGAGTGAAGGGTGAAGAACAAGAATAACGTTTGTCTGCACACGTCAAGAACATCAATAGCTGTGTAATCAATCCACGTAGAGATGAGAGTGGAGTTAGTTCATTAAGCAATTATGTCGTTTGTTTGTTTGCTGATACCCACCATTATCTTCATTTTGATTATTTTATAGCATCGCGTGAATAGCCCTGATATAAAAGGGTCCTTGTGAATGTGACTCTTTTGTCATATTATGCACGTGTGTGAGAGACTGAATAAAGCAATCATCATAATGCTTTGTGTGAAATGTCAGTAGAGGAGTACCTACACAATCAACTCGTTTCGTCCATTTTAACAGCACGCCAGCAGAGATAGTGCAAGTAATTTATCAATTTAAATTCACTTTTATGATGTCAATTTTACGTAGTATATTAAATATGGTCGTGTTTAGCAGAAATCCAGCAAGTGTGTACGCCCAATAATATAGTATGTACTAGTATGCGTGGAGAGTAAAGAATTAAAAGTCCATCATCAAAATGTCAATAGTTATGGTACACGACTGACAGTAATGACTTGTGTTCAACTCTAAAAGTTGATTTGATGCGACTTTGACGGCAAACTTCTTCTCTTTAGTCGTATCGTGTGTCATTTTCTGTCTTTTATGAAGAGCCCTATAATAAAAGCTGCTGATTTTACTGTGGGGTTGTACTACTGATCTGATTACGAAACCGTTTGAGATTTTCCGTCCGTTATAAAAGCACAAAACACACATACCTAATTCTGCCATTAGAGGTACAATTTGCTATATTTTATCACATTATATCATTTAAAACGCAATAAAGGTATGTAAGCAGTGTTCTCTTCTCTCAATTTGATGTGTATGCCGTGTGCAGGTTTACAGTCATGTCATGACTTAATACATTTCGTGTGGGAGAACTGACGACGTCGTTTCTTTCTTTATTATTATTATTATTTTATTATAAAGTACAAAAACAGAAGCCCAACTTATTGCTAGTGTTGGTTGAATATGTTGAATTACGGCGCGATACAAACCAAGTGACTAAACGCGTGTGTGCCTTGTACTAGTCCATTATACGCTATTAATGCACTAATAATAAAATGCACTCTAATAGTTTAGGGTTGCGTTCTTTGTTGTTGTTGTGACATGACATGTATTGATAATCGGCTCAATGGCTCTCACAATAAGAGTCTTCGTAAACCACGCAAGTTTGTAGTACTCAACACAATCAAAATCTTATAAGACGTGTGCAATCTGCAGTGGTATATTTCATCGTAAGCGACAAACAAAAGTTATGACTGTTGATTCTAGTTTCGACATCATAATAATAACAGCATAATATATAATTTTTATTTACATTTTCAACTTCGTCGTCATTTGATAGGGAAACGCATGTTCTAATTACTTACCTGTTGTTTGTTTACTACTATCTCAAAGTATTTTTTCAATTAGATAATTAAATATGAATTGATGTGAAATCTATTAGTGTTAACCAATATCTGCTAATTCCGTCATAGCATTATTTGTATCGCCAATAATTGTACTTCAAATATCGTTCCAATTATTAACCCGACTTCTTCCGAACCGAACTCGATTGTTCCTACGCAAAACCTATTAATTATAATGGTCCGCTGCCACACAATTTTTTTATGTACGCCGTCCTAATCAATCAAAATTTACAACTTCACTTGTTTTTGTCATTATGCATTCGCAGCTTATTGTTCGCAGTATGAGATTATGTTCCAAACTATCCAGAAAAAAGAAATGTATCATTCTCACCTTTTGCATAGCACATATCCTCGGGATCGACACAAATAATGAGCGTACGGGTCAGTTAGATGACCATCGGAGTTGTACACCTTCCGCCGAAGGTCACACGCCAGCACTGCCTCAGAGAGTTCGAGCACATCTTCCTCCTCCACAGCAGAAAACATGCTGGCTGGCTAGCTACTGCAGGCACACACTGAACATGCACTGCAGGTTATTTTTGGCGATGGTACTTTTTTTATAGTGTTATAACGATTATTTTAATAATAATCAGATTTTCTGTGTGGACATGGACGCTTTTTGACCTTTACACGCAGTTGCATTTTTCTTGTTTTATCCTACTAGATTTATGCAGTCAAAAGTATTTCCCAAGTTTGTTAGAAACGTTCGTAATAAACACTCAATAACTTAGCATCATGCGACACAATTTCTTGCTCACTTTCTACTGTGCGTAGGTACAAAACGCTCAGGTTCTGGTTGCTTTGCAAAGCAAGGGACAACTGGAGCCTTGGTTTCTTTTTTCACAGAAAACCTTGTGAAAGAAAAGGAAAACAAGGTTTTGCACAAAACCTCACGGACCTCACGTACGTTCGCATCTCCCGTGCAACGACAAGAAATAAAGTAAAAACAGATTTGTGATTTCAAGCAAGCAAGAAAAAGGGGAACCACTCACGACAGGACACACGGGAAAACTTGACAGTTAGCACACCATTTACTCTTATCAAACTTGACACCAATACAAAAAAGGTTTTGCCATTTCCCTGGCGCTTTTGTTAGCCGACAAAAATTCCAAACCGCTCCCAAAAGTTATAAAACATGCTGAACAATCGAATTCCCAATTACTCGTCTCATTTTGGAGAGACCCAAGTTAGTAAGAGTGTTGATAAATCTGGAATATGTCACAGAAATCAGCACACACCCTGAAACAGCACCCCACACTTTTGCTGCCGCTGATGATGCTACCACACAATATTGCACACGAAATGCCTATATCAACGAACCTCCCTATTCTACCATCAACGGAGTATGCACCAGCTTGTTGATGAGGTGAAGAAATCAGAAAACTGAAAAACTACAATACCCCGTTGTTGACGACGCAGCTTCATTACACGTTTAAAACGTACTGTATTTTTTAAACACGCCTGCTTGTCCTCCCCCTCCTACTGTTATGTGACATGACGAACGACAATGATGCTCTTCTGCATTGTTTTCATTCTTGAGTAGTACCAATATCACCAACACTTTTGATGAATGAGGGATACACTAATGAAATGAATAAAAAAACATAATGTACACAGTTCACTGACTACCACCACTCCCGCCTGTAACTACTGCCACATATTCACCGACCTGTGTAACTAAGAAAAATATGCGTAATATATAATATAGCACATTTAATGACGACGGTGATGGGTGGCACTTTACAATGTGCACACATCATTCATCCTCCTCCTGTTAGTAACTTGTACACTTGAGTGTGGGTATATTAAAACAATGCCAGCGTGGATTGACAGTGTATAACGTAATAAAATTTAAATGTAATTTCATTCTCCTGTGAACTCTGACTGGCGGACTATGACTATCTTGGCTGCTGGGTAAACAGTGTGTGTGTCTATTTATTTACCATATTATACAGTAATGGTCCACACTGTACCCAGTTAGATGCGGTAGGTATAACCGCTTTAATATTATGTGCTTCACCTTTGCGCGGTTGTTGTTTATTTACTATTATTGTTGTTATTGTTTACTGTGTAGAAAGCAGGAACAACTTCCCACCTTAGTTCCCACGAGAGGTGTCAATCAGAAACTACTCGGCTACATTTTTTTAATATATTATGTATAATGCAAGCGTGTATGTAAGAAACGGTTTGACGACAACTGAGAAGAGCCAAGCAGGCTAGAGAAGAAGGAGGAGACGGCGAGGTCGATATAAACTCAGTCAGTAGTGGTAAAATGTTAAAAACTTGAGCAGTTAGCTTGATCATTTTTATAACTGTAGTAAGGAGGAGATGACGATGAATTTGATGACGGACGATGATATTACTGTATGTTGTTGAGTGTGTATATATACAGATATGCCTTGGTATATGTGATGATGAATGATAATAGACGAGCGACACCGTGTCTACTGCCAGCAACAACAGTAGTGACGGAGAGTGCAACAACGTGTTTTACGGCACTTCATTCTAAATAAACTCAGACTCTTCGTCTTGATGATGACTTTTGCTGATCAAGTCGTCAGCAACATTAACACACTCACACACACAGTAATCAACAATGGTAGCAGTAGAAAAACAAAGCAAAGAAGAAGAAGGAGTATATCATCATATCATCCGATAATGCGAAGGAGACACATTGCAAATATTGCAATAAGTCAAGCCAAATGATTATCAGGTACTGTAACACCATGCTCATCCTCTTTCACATAATATGGGCAGGTAACCAGTGCAGTGCAAGTGCAGTACGCCTGCATATAATATTATTATTATTATATATGTGAGCAAAAGCAAAACTTCATTTTATCGTGTCAAGTCAAAATCCTGATTCTTTAACATTTCTTAAGAAAATATCAGAAAAAATAAGAAAATAAGAGTCTAGACTTAAGATGTGAGCACTTAATGTGTGTGTACTTCCACATGTAATGAGTTCTACGTGCACATATTTTTTGTAAAGGTATTCATGTAATGTAAGTGTATAGATTTATGTTTATGCATCCTCCGTATGTGAAAAATTGTGAGCTATATTATTTTTTAAGCAGAATATTGCACTTAAGTAAAGTAATTCATCATACAAGGAAAATTCACCCCACGGTAAAGGAAGAACCTTCGTCAAGGTAAAAAGTAATAAATTGGGAGCAAAACGCGAACATACGTGAGTATCTGTCTTACATTCCGTCCTTAAAGTACAGAAAAACGATGACATGATGCATAAATACCTTCCTATTTCATGCATACGAATTGAATTATTATTATTATTATTATTATTAAAATTGAAGACTATTATAGTCACCAAGTCCCAATATTCACAATTTATAAGAAAAAATGTATGCATATACGTACAAACATTTATGTACAGGTGAATGCAGAGAAACATTGTTTTACGTGGGACATCTATATAGACAGTATATTATTGTGACTATTGTGTACCCTTTTGTAGTATTTTTAAGCTGATGATGACGATGATGGTATAGTTACATGGTTTTCTACGCAATTTGTACGCAATGCAGTTTTTGCCCTGTGTGTTGTGTTGTGCTCTACTTGATCCACATAATGTGTAGAAAAAAACCGTCTTTTTTGTGCTAAAGTCTATTATTGTGGCAGGTAATAGGATATGCCTTTTTCATAACAATAATAATATGTTGATGAGCAGTGGCGGTAGAGAAGTAGCAGGGGGGAAATGTACTCGTTGTAGGAAAAAGATGATTTTCATAATAGTGTAATATGTGACGGGGGACGAGAGATGTTCAAGACAAGAGCAAACTCATGCTGAGTTGCGTATTCTTTCACTATGGAGTAGTAGTAGTGAAAAGTAATATTATTCATTCATTGAACACAAGAACGAGTGCAAGCCTAAAGAGAGTTTATGACGGCTTTACGAAAATAAGTAATAATAATCCGTCGTCATTGTCTTGTTCGTTTCTCGGCGTCTCATTCATCATGAATCACTCAGTCAGTTCTTTTTTCAGAGCAGCACATCGTATATCAAAACAGAGAGAAAAGCAGCGTGGATTGGATTTGCCTATTTTGTGCAAAAAACCACAAAAAAGCATGATCATCAGCAAGAAGAGAGAGAGAAGAGAAATAAGATGGCTTGCAGCAGGAAAAAATCGGAACACTAACAAAATTTATACGCATATATGGAGCATGATGAATGAGATGAATCCTTTCATACCCCTACCACATCACCTACTTGACTTTAGCTTAAAAACTGATATATTTTTTTCGTTTTATTCTCTTCAGTCTTAAAAAAAAGTAGATTGAAAATTAGATACAGCGGTGCACTCACTCTCCGCTGTGAGCGACAACGAGAAATGTAAATTTTGTATCTATTACTGCTCCATGCTCTGCCTGTATTTTATTTACTACGGTCCACAGTAAGTAAATTGGTTACACTGAAGAAGAAAAAATCACGATGATAATAACTCCATTTAGTCGTGTGTAGTCTTTACTTACTTTAATGTCGTAAGGTTATCACTTTATCACCTTTTCTGTATGGTACTTTACTCTCAGGCACACACGTAATACTACTATTTGAGTACATTTAACATCCCGGTTATTTCTTGTTCTGTAATGGGAGTGTTGCCCACCTCCGTTTCCCCTCCACCGTTCAACATTTTTATTGCATGTTAACACACTTGGACGACGGACGTTGCAGTCCGTTAGTCACCCACCATTACCATCATCATTACTATCATTGTCGTCATCTTCAAGAAGCCACTCAAAAAAAGGATCGCCTTGTACACTCCTCTAGTATACTACCGTTCTGTTGTTAGTTGTTATTGCTGCCGCAGAACAAAGTCATATAAGCACGAGACGATGATGATTATGTGGATAATAATAATAATCGTAATCTCTTTTGGTGAATGCGATCCCATTGTTTTTATGCTAGTGTACGATATTATTGTTATTACGGCACTGGTGCTAACTTATTTAAGTAATACAAAGGAGGAAACATGACAGCCTCCACCCCCTCACCTATATAAAAATAGCCAGGCCATTTTGCTAATTCCTGTTTTTCGCCTTGAAATGTCTACGTGCGTGTATAGGGTAGCAGTGTAAAGGAGAAAACGGCAGCAGGTGCACAGCCAGGACAAGTGATATAATAGGAGGACAACTATAATCATAATTGGAGTTACAGGAGTTTGTGTGGGAGCAAAAGCAGTAAATACTAGTACGAGTGTAAAAAGCGCCACTATAAGCTCATACCTATATGCATAACGCGTTTAAGTAGCCGATTAACCTTTTCGTCTTTACCTATCATTATCATCATCGTCCTCCTTCGATTGCCATCAAGATCGTCTTAGACAATTTGTACAGGGTTAACTGTTATAGACAGCGTAACTAAAATTATAATCACACAAAACTGGACGGAAACTCAATACAAGGCTGTTGTCATGCTGTATACATTTTTTTGACATTTTTGCACAATTCAAGGGAAAGAGAGACAAATATGCACCCTAGTGAGGTTTACGATTACCCTGATGAGATGAACATGAGCAGGGCACAGAGATAATGGCTCTTTCTGCTGATTCAACTTACATAAGTTATGAGAGGGCTGAAGTGCATGTAGGTACGTTATTTTTCTGAAAAGAAGGGCAGAGAGCAGGTTAGAAGGAAATGACCAAAAAGGCATTTTAAGTTGAATCTTTCAAAAAGTAAATTATTTATTGGTGTTTTGTTCGTGCTTGATCATGTCAGCAGCAGGGCTTGAAATATTAGTTCCATTGAAAAAGGCTGAAAAAATAATGTGAAAATATGTGCGTTCATAAGCAAAGGTTGAACAAGGTGATGGTGATGACGACAACGGCGATCGTTAGTTGGTAGAAGAACTCTTATTGCCTTTCATGATCACCATTAAAACTTATGTATGCTTGTTTAATAAGAAATCAACGTTGACCTCTGCGTCCCATAAATTGTCTTATTGACTCACATCACGTAGTGTATCACGACGACGTGACATTATCGTCTTGACATGTACACGGCCCAATCAAGTATTGAGTATCATCAACATCAATCACCACAGTATAATGTAATAATATACACATATACGTACATGCTATATTTTTTAACTTAACTTTTTTAATTTTATGTGAAATTATCAGATTAGTTGACAATTTGCTCAGAAAAGAAGATAAAAAATGAACAGAAATGAATCACGTCGTATTACGTATTAGCGTGTGATTTAAAGTAATTTTTAACATTTCCTTTTTGTGATTTGATGTTTATGCGATTTTACGGAAAGATGGCAAGGTAAAAAACATACTTATGTGCAGCAAGCTCCCCAGTATCTTTTCTTTATTCTCTCAAGGCACGTACCTATATTGGCTGTGTAGCCTAAAAAGATAACAAGGATAAATGCTTGTATCGCTTTGTATTCACTGCAAAAGAAATAAACTTTATTTACTGCGAAACATCACGTAATAAGCCAGTGCTAGTACAAATCGTAAATGCATCCAAAGTATTAAATATTAAATCTTTATGTCATATTTATACCCCACCACCACCACCACCGTCGCCACATTATGCATTTGGAACAAAAGTGGATTAGCCGCAATAATACGAAAGCCGCGCTGTGCCTTACATTGAGTAATACGAAGAAAAAAAACAACAGAATAATTTCTTTTGTATTTGCTGACCACCACTGAAGTTGACCGCGCGGTGGTGCCGACCAATGCAACAAAATGCAGTTCTTCAATGAAAGGCAACCAAGTGCAGACAACACCAATCCATTTTGAAATACCTTTTTAGTGGCATAACAGTATGAGGGTTAACCAATATTAGGAACTTAAACCGAAGAAGGTGCTGCAGAGAACAATTTGCTTGCATAATAACGTATTATTTGTAGGTAGAAATTTTGTACACCGACAACCGAAACAAATTATTATGAATACCGACACAAAACTGTTAATTGATTTAACGACGAAAGAAATTGCTGAAGTAAAAAGGAATATAACGTATGGAAATGATTTTCAGATGAAAAATCCACAATTTTAAGTTATCCATGTATATATTTTTCACATGCCACAGTATTGCCAGTTTTTAGATAATCCTTAACAAACTTAACATAATGTTCATCACACCATCATGCATAACCTAAAAACCTAAGACAAGTCATAATTACATACTTGAACACTTTACTCTTTTAGCACTACTCCTTGGGTCACACACGACGATAAAAAGGATTAGATGTAAACTCAGTAATGCAATAAAAATAGTTATAATTTTCCTCAACGATGAGGAAAATAAAACAGATCGCTTTTTCGCGCTATACGATGTCGATTATGTGGTTTGTTCCAATTTGGTTGCTTTGGTATGGCATATTCGCATATTATCTCACCTCACCTTTCCAATAAAAATGAGTGGGTTTACTGGTTGACTGACTGATTCGTACATGTAAGAATTACATATTATTCTCATCATCATCATCACATCATATGTCATCCACATCCAACAGCGTAGTCTTAAAAATAATGGATAATGACGATAATTGTAATGTAATAGGGTTATCGGTTTCCTTTTGTCGTCACTCTTTATCTTACTTGGCTGCTGACAAAATGATTATTGGCAATGTTTTATTCGTTTCGAAGACAAAATACCGACCTTTTTTGATTAATCTAAAAATGATACCATGGATACATACAGTGGTTTTAGTAATGTTGGCGACAGAGCCGTCAGGGCATAGGGTTATCGGTTTCCTTTTGTCGTCACTCTTTATCTTACTTGGCTGCTGACAAAATGATTATTATAATTTTTCACCACCTTACCAATTTTTAAAACACATTTTAGCCCATTATATCGACTAGCATTAAACTTGTTGGATGCGTACTATATGTACGTACACAATCAGATAGATACCCAAGGGGAATTACAATTCCGAATTGATTGATCATGTTAATCACGACGATGATGTTGACGCTGACGACGCGACAGGATGAACTCACCAAATGGTGATATTACAGTCATTCCCTGCGCGGTTCAATATTTTTTAATAAAGGTTACTCTGGCATGAAAGTGGCTTTTTGGTTTTATGACGATATGATTATATTGCGATTATTTACGAGTCTTTACTCTCTACACGGTCATTTTGCTTTTTGGAGTAGGAATAATGATCTGTGAGGAATTTTCTTTATTACACGTAGTTAAATACGTATGATTTTCTTCTTTTTTGGTTGACGCCGGTGGTAATCAGTCAGTCAGTCACACCAGCTTGTCATAGTTTTTTCTCTCTTTTTCTTTACTTTTGTGTTCTGCATTTTCATGCCCTGTTTATATAGGAAATTAGGTTTACGTGCTCAATGCCAGTACCAATAGAACTTTTGACTTTTAAGGTAATGAACGACCGCCCGTACATCTTTGATCGTAATGACGAATGACGACCATGATGATCTTATAGTTTTCACTGGTCTGCGGTACGTGATCATTTTCGAGATTGCCATATTCGTTAAATAGTTAGTAATTATTTTTTAAAGGAAGGAATTTTGCAAAAATTTCGAAAAAGAGAAAATCAATCATTGATAATGTTTTGACATGTTACACACAACAACACGCTTTATTTCTGGTCTTACATTAGTAGTAATTCAAATTAAATGATGAATCTTCTCTTATAATGGGCCCATAATTTCTATAGATGAAGGTGAAAATGACACAATTACATATCTATACAATATTCGCTGAAATCCGGTATCGCACAATAGCGATGAAGAATTGAACAATGCGCGAAATACTTTCCTAGGTGGTTTTTTTCCTGGGTGTGAGGTATTGTAAGTAGGTGCATTTTGTAGGTGCCTCTTTTACCACAAAAAAATTAAATTTGACGAGAAAAACAAGACAAGCCCTTTAAATGTTTGTATAACATTAAATACATGCTTGATTGAAACCTTGTTCGTCGTTCAATACACAACTCTCTGCATGCATGCATGTTTGCTTGTACCTTGTGACATCTTAATTATATGCAAAAACAGCTTTAATATGTACAGATTTTCCCTTTTATTACAGAAAAATTTACAAATCTGACAGGACAACAACCACGGTGGTTGTATAGTAGTAGTTGAGTCGTTGTTGAATGTCGGCACTATTGACATGTAAAATCCTCCTAATACTTTCTTTCTTCATGAATAAAAATGAATATTATTAGAAATACATTAACAACAAATAAATATAAATGTTATGCCCTCTTTAATTTACATTTGTCATCCTGATCGACCTTTCAAATAAATAAATCTAGTAGAAATGATGCTTGAAAATAAATGTATGCATGAACGCCTATAGAAAGCTTTGATACTCTCTCAGGATCAGCCTCTCGTCGTTTATCATCGTGTCAGCTATATATATAGGTACATATATTTATATATATAAGCCGTAGGACAGGTTTCTTTAGATCATGACTCACTTTCGGCATGAAATGTAATTAATACACGTATCATTTAACATTTGGTATGCATGTTTTTAAAAAAGAAGGTGAGGCTAATAATAAAGCCATTCAACAGCTCCCTCCGTACAATAACAACAAATTGAATGCGTGTGTTGGGAATAACAAAGTTATCATTATGATGATTAAATGCACGTTTGCTGTTGTAGGGTGTTTTGTGATGAAAAGAAAAGTAGACGTAAAATTTTTGAAAGCTTTTTTATCCGTATATAAAAGCTAAAGAAACCCAGCTACAACTATTTGCGATTATATAGTAGCACTTGTAATAATGTGCCAAGGCTCTAAATGCGTTAAAAGATTAAACGAATTGTTATTAGTCTCTTGTTTTTTTATTATTCTCTAACCTTCTGCACAGCCGATAACCGCGCGAGCGGCATAGGTAATGCGCATATGGATCTGTGAGTTGTCCTTCAGCATTGTATACCGTCCGACGAAGGTCGTACACCAAAACAGCTTCCGTGTACTCCAGCACGGTTTCTTCACTCTTCGTTCCAAACATGGCTTATCGTCGCAGCAATCGTGGCAGCACTCTCTGAAATCGTTTGGAGGATGACGAGGTAGCTCTTTCCCCATACTACTGTACTAGGCACAGGTGTATTTCGTGTAGGTATTATATAAAAACACTACCAAACATGTATTCAACTGCACTCAAACTCGAAGTATAGCAATGCTACCTGCGCGAACGGCCGTAAATCGGCACGATTACTCCACCAACCAGAAAACAACAGCGTTCCACACGTTATTACAACAACAACATTAACTCTTTTCGCAATCCAGTCAACAAAAAAACACTAAATATACTAAATCTGTCATCATAACTCATAACAATAATATTTTATTTGCGACGTTGTTATTATTATGATTTGCCATAAAAATTCCTTGGGCATAGCACACAAAGGAAAATTTCATGAAAAAGGTATTAATGCAAATTATATCGCCGTCATCCCATAAAATGGTCATACAAATAAACAAGCCGTTCTTGTTTTCTTTTCTTTTAACAGCTCTGCAGCAACCCATTCGCAGATCATATTATATATAGCCTTTACTGCAGTAATCCACCGTGTTAATTATACGATTGGGTAAAAAAATCTATCAAAACTGCAGAAGCACGGACTTGTCATTTTTCCTTCTTTTTTTCTCCTTCTCTCCTCCAAGTTAGGCAAAAGGTAAACTGGCAGCCGCTATTAAAGCCGCCGCTGCTGGTGCTGCTTCTTCATCATTTCAGTCCATTTCAAAAGAGCACATGGCTACTCGTGACTAGTCAAGACACATTTTCAACAAGCTAAAGCACATCACGAACAAACGATGATGCGAAACGAAATCGAAAAGGCACGCACCATGCCCATAATCATCATCGTCATCATCTGCTGCTGCTCACACCGCCAACTACCACCACCACCACGAATTTTATGCAATGTAATAGAGTTGTTCAGCGCGTTCACGGGAATATATACAAGTTGCGAGCGCGGTAAACGTATATGTGCTGCTACTAGTATTTTAAATCATTTTTACGGCAAAAGAGACAGTTCAGTAGTAACTCACAGTGGAATGTTTCATAGAAAAGGTAAGTAGTAGAAGCAGCGTCATTTGCAAAAAAAGAGAATAATTTCACTTTTCATTTCCTTTATTTTTTGAAGAAAAAAACGTTCAAATTCCAATAATCTCCCCCCCCCCCTTGCACAACCAATTTTATAACTTTTGGTAATACTAACCCAGAAAACATTATTGAGACATCGTCAATGAAATTTTCTCGCGCGTCTCTTGTTTTTCCTTTTTTTGTTCCAATTCACAAAACATACACAGCATGCATGTCGGCAGTGATAAAAAAAATTGGCAGTACCAATAATATATTTTTTTGCGTTATATTACATACCTCCTGTATATACGTTTGTAAGGTACTTAAATTCACCCGTTTCTCTTTAATACATTGCTGCTCTACACCACAATTCGTTTTAGTGGTGGTCTGGGAAATCCATACCAATTACCACGGCATGTTCACTCAGTCAGCCAGTATATGTGTCTAAAGCACACTGCACGGCAAACACACACACAGTCGTAAAAATACCCGATAATCATTCTCGAAAAATATAAATGATGATGATATGATGACGACTATGATGACGATAAGTAACAACTGATAATAATGATCACGATCGTTAGCAGTTTCACTCGACTAGAACTAATAAACCGACGAGGGAGATTTTGCAAGAAAAGAAGGAAAAAGTTATCAGCAGGTGACTATGACTGTAATATTGAGTATTGGGACAGCATCACTAGTTATAGATGACTATATATTTTTCTCTACATCAAACTTTCCGATAGAATGAATTCTTTAAAAAGTTTTAAGGATGTAAAAACGTGTGTTTTTCTGTTTTATCTGTAATATGTATCACATTACGTTGCAAAACCTGACGGCAATTTTAAGGAATTGCACTGACAAAACCTCAACCTGACGACGACACCAAAAAATTGGATGACACGCACCACATATAGAACGCTGAACTTGAACATGTAGTCATCATCACCACATCACACTGGCAACTGAACAGGTAACGTATTTTTGTAAATTAACACTAATGAAAAGACTCCCACCCCAGGTGTAGAATAGGGGGTGAGAGGACAGGAGGAGGTACAGGGGAGAAGAGTGCAAGATATCTTTCATACATACAGAAGTAAATTATAAATTAAATCAACGTTAAACTCTTAACTCTAAGTGCGCAAAATGGTTTTAAACGTTTTGAAATTCAAATTGCACTGGTTAAAGTTTCCTCTTGTGAAAAAAAACCACCGGCTATTACGTACGTACGGACTAAAAAAAGGTTTACATACAAACACGTACACAATAACAACACACACGACACGACAGAAGTAAGAAGTTTTTTAGTTCTTTTTTATTGTCAAGTGAAATGAACATTTGATGCAAAACACGTCTTTGAAATATTCATATCTCTGAATAACAATAAAAACGAGAGAGGGAGAGACAAAAGAGAAAAATAATAACTTGCTGAAGAAACTGTTTATTTATGGCTATCTCTGACTGAAATCAATCAGATCAGCTAGAGGAGCGTCCGCAACAACAGCGGCAGTGAGCAACACAGATTATTTTTTGTCAGCAGCATCAACAGGTTAAAAAATAGAGATGGTGATCCTGATTGTGAATATATTTTGTTTTTGTTGTTTGTGATGCTCTTTTGCGAGCAAGTGTGCTTGTTTTTATGCATGACATTCCACACTACTGTTACAACTGTCCTATCGTTTACAACCACTCCACAGCGACTATGCACTTCTTCTCACTACAAATGACAGAAAACCGTTCTTTTTTTGTGAGCGTGTGTGTATGTGCGTGTGCATTTCTAAACATGAACTTCGGCTGCTGCTGTTGCTGCTGCACAATTTTGGTATTTCTTTGATGATTTTTTTTCGACTTCCCTTTTTACTGCTTGTGATTATGATGCTGCTGTTTGTTGACGCGATGATGATGATGATTATGCCAATGATGACGACGATGATGGTGATGTTGGTACTGGTGTCACCAACAAACTCAACTCAACCATGAAACTGTCTGTCGAATGATAAAATATTTTCTACGTAGCCTTTACGTACCGCGAGCGGCTTTAAAAAGATTCTCAAACACTAAACACATCCCTACACACAGGCACATACTCAAACTGAAAATAAACCAACAAATTGTGTCAGTAGTTAACCAATTGAACAATGGGGCCTTTTTGCAAGCAACAGCTTTTTAGAAAAGTTATCGTCACACGAGTCAAAATCACACGAGTGCAGCAATAGATTCAACTATTTTATTTTATTTTGAAGAAAAAAATGCGATAAGATAGTATCGGATACACGAAAAGGAGATACGACAACGACAATCAGCAGCACTGTTTGACTGTTATTACTTATTATTTTCTTGGTAGCAAAAATAAGCCCTTTTGGCAATGCAATATTTTACATTATTATTACAAATGTGTTTCCATTTTGTTCACAGTGTACACATCTCTCTCTCTTTACGCACTACGTCTAGTGCACACACACATGTCGTCGTTACTCAAAGTGATCTAAAAATTCCTTTTGTATGTCTAACTAATCTCTTGTGTATGTACAACAGCAATAGAGAGGGAAAAAGTAATAAGAAACGCAGCAGTAGTTTTGCTACTTGTACTCGAGAAAAAAACTCTCCTCGTTATTTCTACTGCCATTTACCTATATCCCGGCTCGACCGTGTAGTTGTAACTGCGCTGTTGATGATGATCATAATCATGATGATCATTCTTATTATTATTGAAAAGAAATGGAAATGATAATGACTCCACTAGACAATTACGAAAAAACGAACAAAACTTCTTTGACGCAAACGACGAAGAGAAAACAAGAGACCGCCTCACAGTCAAAACGGCAGAGGTAAAAGTAGGTATGCACACACACACGAGCTGATTATCATTGTACCGCCATTGATAAACAAATTTTCCTTGTGTGTTTGTTCCTATAGGGCTGGCTACTTACTTACATCTTATCTTTTTTTGGTTAGCTCGCTATACAGCGTGCTCACCTGTTTCACTGCTTAACAGAGAAAATCTAACAATCTGGGCAAAATGACTCTATATCTGCCAATCTGCTGAGTATCAAGAGCACCAATACGACCAAATAAATAGGCAGAACAGGTGAAGAGTGAGGGAGAGAGAGGAAAAAAGTGAAGGAACACGTTGAATGTTAATGATGATAATGGTGAAGATCAAGTCAACATGATGATGTTACTTGGTGGTGGTGATGATCATCAGCAGCAGCAGAAACAGCATGATGATCATCTTCTTCACTTAACTATGCACACACATACCCATAGAAAATTTTCTTTGACTTTGTGCATTGTTCCTGGTGTAGTGGTAGTAGTAAAACATAATCTGCACATTATAGCAGATTTGTTATGTGATTCTCATCCTTTTTTCCATTTGTATGTCTGCAGTGTAAAAACTGTATGAATGAGAGAGTGTGTGGGGATGTTTGTGTGCATGTTAAATTTTTAGCACCAACATAACCAACATCATATCGTGATTACCATGCTTTTAATGTATGCTACTTCTATTTTTTTATTGTTCTGATGATCTCACCTGGTTTACCAGGTAAAATTTTTGGCAAAGTTTGTAGTAATGGTGGTGGTTATGATGGAGGTAATAGTGTAAGCAAAGTCAACAGTCAAAGTCAAGTGGATAGTTAAAAGTGAAGCTATTGGAATGAAAATAATAGCGGCCAGGTAGGTAATAATCCTCTTCATCTTCTCCTTCTACTTCTCCTACTACTACACAACCACTTTGTGCTTGGAAGAGGAACATGTGGCATGTCGAACCCGCGCCGTGCCATATAATAATGGCGAAACCAACTAGTAACTACATACCAATCCAATCCCTGTAAACAATAAGGGCAATGAAAAAAGACAACGCAGAGAGCATCACAACAAGATTGGGGATTCCTTCTTTTGCCTTTTTCATTATCAACCACTTTTCATGATGAAACGCAACCATTTTTTTGTCAGTCAGTCAGTCGAACATATTTTTTTTTGCAAGTGCGCATATACTAGTACAATACAGACAGGCATGATGTGGGTAAGAAAATGGCAAAATATAGGCACACGCTAAAGAACAACTGCCCAGCTACCTAGTAGACGAGGAGGAGGCGCTCTTTAATAGGTATAGCGCTGGTAGTAACCAGGCAGAGATATACAGACAGCGGCCAGCAAACAGGTATAGAGATAATTTTCCATAAAAATTACAATACTTTGC
>JAHZNB010002813.1:0-22384 GCA_027744295.1 Callyntrura guangdongensis | reverse complement strand
AGACTTGTTTAAACCGAATGAAGTGAGCTTTTAATCCACTCGAAGTATCCATGATGACAGGAAAGTCAAGTTTGTCCTGACCACAAGTCGTCAAAACAAACTCCTCGACTTACGTGTCTTCCAGGGACAAATGTGCGTTGGTCTGAATTGGGTGACAAGTTACCATCAATTGCATATTACTTGCGGCGCTTTGGTAAAAATAACAAAGTGGTAAAAGCTCTCGGCTTCTATCTCGCGGTTCTTGCTTCTATTAGACACTGACGATGGGAGACCGGAACTTGTACAAGAGCGATTTCATTCATATTCTCGGATTACTCTTATAATATAAGTGTCGGTGATAATTCTCAGGTTACAACGGTTCATGGAGAAATGGAACTGATAGTACTTCCCCTCTGCTATTTATTAAGACAATTTTTTATGACAAGCAAAATTGTTTCAATATCATATTTGGAACAAATAGCACAGGGCCGGGAACTCTTCTATCGTTTCATTTCTCCATTTGGAATAGTATTTCTCCGTAAGGGTTTCTTAGAAATCTCCAAGGGTATGAATACTTCGTGTGTACACATTATTGATATATTATTACCTCTATGTTGAAATACGAAGCTTTTATGCATAAAGCTCTTCGTATTTCAATGTTGTGCAAACACGAAGTATCCATGGCCTTGGAAATCTCCACACAAAAAATTATTTTGACGATCTTACGTAAACAGTAAACCGGTTGTAAGGATTATCACCAACACTTGTAACAGTAACTGATATCCGAAAATATGAACGAAATCGTCCTTGCACAGCCTGTACAGTACTGGTTCCGGTCTTCCAACGTGAGTGTGAGAAAAAATGACTATAGCAGTTGCCTTTTCCCATTTAAGGTTGTACCAATATCAGAGTTTCAATCTGCTTTCTTTCTTCATTACTTCTTTCTTTATTTTAGTTTTGGCTCTGTGATCTGTGCAGCACACGTACCACCATATACATTTTGTTGTCACTGGCGCTACGAAAGACCTGTTTGTAAGTTTAACTTGCTCACTTCAACNCTTGCTCACTTCAACCATCACCACTGTTGCTGCACTCATCACGTCAACATCTTTATCACTTTCGCCTTAAATTACTTATGTGTCAAGTTTTCTCGGGTCGGCTTTCACCGTGTCGAGCTGGGCAGTATTTAATGAACGATCCATCGTAGCAGTTTCTCAGTGACCACTAACCAACAACCTTAATCTTTATCATGTATATGTATTGTGGCTGTGAATTACACCAAGTTTTTCTCTTGATAAAAGAACCACCTTTTCTCCATGACTCATTAATTTTGCAACCTATTTGAACGCTTCTCCACCCAATAAGCAGCTATTGATTCAGGCTAAAAGTGTGTATCAATTTTATCAAGAGCACTTACAACTTATTGTTAGATGTATCTGCTCTTATTTGAGTTGGTTTGTCTAGACCGTACATGAGAGTATACCTACATATATATAGCATCAAAAAATATTATGCTATTTAATACAACTTTGACTAGTGATGCGGAGGTGGTGTTATCTTTTACGACCTACTCGACAACGGAAAAACATCATTAAGTGAGGTAATATACACAGCCCCTAACTTCTAAATATCAATCGCACTTTGAACCATTCGTTGTTTCTGCTAGAATGTGTATTTTATCAGGCGTAAAACAATTGCCTACTGTCTATAAGCATCGTATGTCCGTAAAGTCTTAAATTATAGCAGACACAGCTTTTTGATGTAATCATTATGGGGCTATATATTTTAAATCACTTTTAAACTTGCAACGTACTTTCAATTTGAGAGAAATGTCTGTTTTCAAAGGTTTGAGCAGAAAGGTCAGAAGATCTTTGGTACAAGTAAAACTGAATAAACAAACAAGGAGCACGAAATGAAACGTGGATAGCTTCAGTTTTAATTCCATTCACGCTTCATCAATGGACCAGTAATGCACAATGCTCAGTTATCCAATTATTATTATAGGTTCGTGCTGCATAAATTTTGCAGCATGAAAATGAAATTCGCACGGTTGTCGAATTACGAATCGCAATATAATCATAGCGTTATCTCAATTTAGACATCATTATAATTAAGCTGTTAATATATCTATGTATAAACCCAAAAAGTTTCAGTATCTCAATGTACCTGATGCTGTACTCTTTACGTCCGTGTATCAAAGAGGTTTCATGCTTGAATAAATTAATGCACCCATGCGGGTCTACAAACCTGCTAAAACTTCACTTTTCCGTATAAACAATAGAGAACTCATTATTTAGCATTTTCACACAATTTTTAAAGACGTAAAAGAATGCTTTCACAGGACACAGGATGGCTTATTATTATTATTATTATTATTATTATTATTATTACGCCTTTGTTTATTTATGTGTAGGAGCTGATGTGTTTGTGTTTGTATTGCAATCCTAGCAGTTCTACGTCAAATTCAACTGGCGTTTCAGGAAAATTTTTAAGCTACTTTAGCGTTTAGGCTCTTGAAAGAGGTTAGATCACGTAGCCTTTTTTGAACACATAATAAACAACGCAACGTTGTGACGTGGATATTCCATTTCAGTACGCAGAAAGCCAACTTATTGGCTTTTGCTTTCTGGGTGGTACATATGACTTGAGTACACGAACTAAATAGTTGATGCTAGGCATATAACTCTACTGAATGTAAACCATGTCAGATTTCATAAGTTACGGAGAAGGTTATGGCTAACAGTAAACAAATGATTGCCTTACCCGAACGGGGTTACTTGAGATGTCGTTTATTTGAATATACTATCTATAGGTACCTTGTTTCTTTCCATATAGCATATCTCTATTTATTTCATGCCTTGTCTCTCCCCTTCTATCCCATTATTTTTTTACGTTTAATAAATGACACCAACGGTTTGCATCACAGAGATGAGATGCGACTGTTGACTAAAAAGAATGATGGAAAATTTTGTTTTTCTTGTAATAGTGTCCTATTTTGACGTGAAAGCGGAAGTTGTTGTTTTCTTTCTGGTACATGAAATATTCATTTCTCATAAACGGGTTCAATAAGTTTGTTTTCTAGAGAGCAATTTAAAAACAAAGTGTGCCAACAGTCGTTACATCATTGATAAATACATTATTAATGCGCACCCTTCTGGAGTAAATGATTCAGAAGTATTTTTCATAGCCGGTTATATAGGATATACAAATTTCATGGACAAGCCGTTGTACACGTGCGTTCGGTATATTGTTCTGTTCACTGTTTAGAATATTGATGCTGCGTAAACAATGAAAAACAATTTTAGTGGCAAATAACAGATGCTCACTTTGTTTCCAACTGAAGTAAGTTAATAAGCATGTCTTATGTTTTTCCTCCTACCCGTTAACTCTGGAGTCCACAGTCTGGACTACATTAATGTTTCCATGCAATACAAGCCACGTTTCCGGAAGTAACACTCAGCCAAAACGAATTCTCTCTTATTTCAGAAAGACGTTTTTATAAACCATTCCAAGTAGTCTTGTTGTTAGAAAAAACCGTATTTCTTTAGAATTGTGTAGTAAGCGTGTGCCTCATAAATAATGTAAAGATAATTCTATACAGTATTTTAAATGTTTTGCATGATCAAAATCCTCCATGCTAGACCATGAAAGAGAGAAGAGATTTTCATTGTGAATGGAAGTTCAACAATCTCTTGAGTTCAAGTCAAACATGTACTGGATTCTCTTTTAGCTTTGGCTAGACAATGTATACAGAAATCTAGAAACGTTCAAATTGTTTTTCTTGTTTAAAAAAGCTGGATCTACGAAACTGACAAAATTTAAGTTTATTGGAATTGACATCATTTTGTGGACTCTTTTTCTCCAAAAAAATACATAATATGAGTATAATCGAAATAGAAATCGAAAAATATACTAATATAGGAGAAACGGCGTTTCTACTCTTTAATAATATTTTTATACCCAATTCCAATTTTTTTAAGAATTAGAAAAGGCTGACTGACAATTAAATTTTGTATTGAACTTTTTATTTTCGGAGAATATGCAGAAAACGTCTGTTTTGACTAAGAGACAGGCCAAAGAACCTTTCCTAGAACTCGTTAGTGGATGTGCAATTTAATGACAGTGTTGACAATAATATAATGATGGTGTGGTGTGCTACAAAATGTCGAAACGTACACATGATTGAGCACTGAGAACAAATTAGTTCAGTGCTGTAATATGGAATGTTTATGATTAACCGTTGAAAACACAAACAAATTGACAGCATTGTTAACTGTTAGCTTGTAATTACAATGCAATCAAGTAAGTGAAAAACTCCATACAAATAAGTTTAATTAAATTCAAATTATAATTTCTTTAATAATAAAAATGTGAGTATCAATTAAATATATTTCAACTTCGTAAGGAATAACTGATGCGAACTGCGTACAAAATTTGGCATCTGCTTAATAAAGTTAATAAAAGTCTGGTAAACTGTAAATTAGGCACAGCCCATGTGACGTTATAGACGTATTTATAGGCTTAGTTGGCGTCTTTACTGGCTCAAATTTTGAATAAGGCTTGATTACTACAGAGGCGGGCTCGCTTTTACATACAAATAAGCATGCTAAATTTACGTATTTACTTAAGTGTAAAAAACCTTAATATTGTCGTGTTCTCCATATTTCTATGTAGCAACAGATTTCATTTCTTCCAAAAAATCATTTCTATGTAAACCTTGTACCAACGGTTGAAAACGTCCTCTTTAAAAGCGTTTTTATACTTCAAAAATAGCGATAAAAGACGAAGTTTGTTATTGCAAAACGCTTGTACAGTGCAAGTGCCTGCAAGTATGAATTTTATGTAATCAGGGTGGATTAGAACCTGTCATCCCTCTCCCGACGCTTCATTCTCTTTCTCTTTGCCTCTGGATTCATGGCTGTTTTAGTTATAAGCTCAGGTAAATACGAGTTAATTGCCCCAAACCTTATTATTACAGGAAAAGTTGTATTGGAGTAACTCAGCTTACATCTAGCACGCCGCGGCGCAGAAGTAGCATGGGTGGAGCTAAGCTATGATACTTGGTGAAAACTACATATATTCCTGATAAATGTGTACATTTGTGGTCATTTGAACAATTTGAAAAAATGTATCCATTCGTTCATCGTATCTTTGAACTCGTTCGAGTTCATGCTGATAATGTCGATTGATCGTAGCAGAATTCCATGTTTGCTTTCACATCTGAGTTATCGTGTTCACGGCCGGTCGGACAGACATATCAAGCAGTATAGAAAAAGGTTCTACCATTGTAAACCTGAAAGAAGTGGATTTTCAGGATTTTTTCTAATGAAATACAGTATACTACACAGTACTAGTGCTGACTTAAACTGTTTGGACATGTTTATTTAAGGTATCAAAAGTAATAACCACCATTGGCTGTATGGTACCGATTCCAGTGAAATGCTAATGTTTTTCCTGATGACGGCAGGGCAGGGCATAGATGCTCATTTATAAAAATAAGGATTTTCTGGATGTGCGAGTTTCTGAAAAGAGTGTATAAAATGTAAAGCCCAAAAGCTTTCCTTTATTGACTAGACAATCTTTCACTTTTGGGGAAAATATATACTACTGCTGCTCGTATCTTTGCATTTGAATGAAGTAATCCTTTTGCAAAACAGTTTCAATGTAATACTGGAAGATTGTTGAAATTATGATTTACTGTGAGAGCTTAGGATAGGAATGGGATTACGCCGGAAATCTTCGTCTACTCTTAGATTTTCTATATTTTGCGGTGGCCCACTCTCGAAAAGTATTCAATTCAGACAAAAGGGGTCAAAACCGCTGCGGGATTTAATGCCGGAACTTGAATTGAAGCAAAGGTTTTACATCTATTAAGCAATGCAATATTGTAGATTGTAGCATTGTGGTTACGATACAAATACTAAACTCTTGCAAAATAGATTCTTTATATAAAATTTTGGTAAAGAAATCTCGAATCTTTCTTGTACTTTATTTTGATTGCGCAATTTTGTAAAATGGAAGTGTTGTGTTCGTAATCTTTTATTCGAGTGAAGGTGTATATAGCGTACCTTATTATACTACATTTAGGTTTATTAAGGGTTTTTGAATGTACAAAAATACGGCGCAAAATGTGTCATGAGCCATCGCGCTGCCGATACCTAGTGGTGGTGGGTGCGGTGTCATTTGTAGCGTCTGAATGAAAACACCTCATAATAAAATGTATACCAGATACCAGCATTATAACATTATAACATAAAAAGTCTTACACAGGTTTACATAACTTGAGCTATTCAAGTGTGCATTGTCGCTGAGCCAAATTGCGTCTCACAATGAGAAGAATTCCCGAGAGAGGAAACAATAACTTGAAAGAGTCATACCTTATATACCTATGCAAAAGTAAAACTTTTGCTTTGCTTTCTTCTATTACCTCACGCTCATTCAAAAAATGATTGTGGCGAGACCCCATTTTCGGTTGGCTTTTCCAAAATTATCGAAGCAGAAACGCAGTTGAGATACCGTAAACAAGGTAGCAAGAAGGATCGCTTAAAAGTTTACGTATTAAGATGTAACCAACCGTACGTCTTGTTCAGTCAGACAGGAATAATCTTATTGATAACACAGAAACAGCTTTGAACCTCAGATTTTAACTAACAACTAAACAAATTTTCGCGCACTTTCTACTTAGATTATCAATTTCTCAGACAAATATGACGATTTTTGCGATGGTTTTTGGTAAATATATGAACGTTGCGCTCAAAATCCCGAGTTTCGGGTAATTTAAGTTCACGAAACCATCAGTTATGCGAGATTTTGATCCCAAGTTTTCTGCTTAATGATATTATTCAACATGGACATTTTTTCACGGTTATCGGGAACCTCCTCCTATTTTACTTTCTACGGTCTATGAATTATGAATCCCATCGTCAGTACAATATTTACCACGACGTTCTGCTAAAATATTTAGACATTTCTGTGCTGGCCCTGTACACTTTACATGACATCAAGTACTATGCAATTGATCCGAAGGAATTATCAAATTGTTTATTCCAGTTGCAATAAAACACTTAAATGTGTATCAAACTAATTTTCTAGGACCACAAGGGTCAACCGATTCATTACTAGTACTTGATTTACTAAACGTTTTCATATATGCAGTGCTCCAAGAGACAAAGACCGTTGGGTTCTTGTCCTTTGAGTTGAATCAACCCGGTTGATACATGGGAAAACCTTAAAATTTCATCAGTCCTTTGTGGTTATCGATTGACGAAAAATGGTATTCGAAAATTCATTATAAAATGGAAACGGACAAACGTAGTAAGGACACAACACATGGGTCAATCTGACAACGGTCTAAAGACCATAAAACGCAGCTTATTATTATGAATAAATTGGATGACTTTTTGCAATAAAAGGGTGATTATGTCGTCGATACAATACATACTTGAATACGAGAAATGGAAAAGTTTTATAGTATCAATCTTTAAAATCCTTCAAAAATAATTGACATTGATATTTTGAACATTAACATATTTTATTTCTTTTCCTAATTTTACGGTCGTTATGAAACAAGCAAATTAAAGCTAGGAGTGAGATGGGTTTGCAAATATGGATCATCATTAAATCATTATTTGTTTTGCTTTCTAAATCATTAAAGACATTAAAATATTAAGGAGGAATGAATATTAATTTTAACTTTCGTCATATGTACGTGCTCCAAACTTTAAACCCAGGGGTCGATATTACCACCAGTCTTCATATCTTCGTTCTCGTTTCCTCATTAAATTCTCTATGTACTTTGTCATTTAAGTTTGTTGTTATTGCTAAGACATCTTAATAGTTTTAAATTGAAAAAATACATGGATTTTTTAATGAAGAATGGGAAACGATGATACGAAAATGGTGAAATGGTCCCCTGATTACGCTTTTTCGATAAAATCCAAACAAGGAGAATAAAATAACATCCGACGAGATTATCGTAAATTCCCAAAAACATCGAGTCTGGAAAGGAATCTCACATCTGTGCGTCATATAGTCATATTTATAGAGTAGACCACAGATACACAAATGGCAGTGTAAGATAAATGAAAAACATCGAAGTGCAGATTGTGTCATTATTACCTAATATCCGGCCCGACATTACATTAGAATATCTCCATTGTCCTTGTGCTAGATCTCTTAATAATGATCGGGGTTAGTTTCCTGTTACAAGCCCTTACATTGTGGATATTTTTCCTCGAATCTATAAAAACGATAGCTTTTCTATCATGTTGCTAATCATCATTTGGAAGATTACAGGCTCCATTCAGCTGGCTCCAAAACAAAGAGGATTTTTGTTTCTCTATGTAAGCTTTTACACTTGCATTTCGCCCTTGTAAACTAGATTTTTTTATTCCCCGAGCTGTAGCAATGAATAATGGATTGAGAGTAAAAGCACATTAGAAGAAAAGTTAATGGTCTCCATTTAAAAGCTTGCTTGGAATGAAGCTAATTTTAGGCGTACTATCTAAATCTATCAACGTATCAAGTAAAATGTATCTAACTTTTAAGATCACTTTGCAACTTTTTATTAATTAGGATGTTACTTGCCAGATGGGTCAATCTGCCAGAAGCAGACGAAGCAGATGATGTAAAGTTTACAGTTTTTATAACTAGATTTAAATAAAACATTTATTCTCTGAAGAGATTTTAAAGTAATGAAAACCTCCTGTTTCATCGAATTTAGCGTAATTCCAAATCTTCATACCTTTCAGGTACATGTGGCCTATGGTGAAATTCACTCTGAACTTAAGTAGTTGATGCAATATTTAGAATAATTAAATTAAAAAGTTGACAGTGTTCATGTATATTAACATTAACATTTACTTCTAATTTGTCACAAGGAAGTCTATTATGCAAAATTTTACAGTAATTTATTACATTTTTGGATGTTTTGCATGTGACGTACAACGGTACAAGGGTCTTTTGTATGACCTTATCTTGACGAAAACAGATTGCGCAAATTAATAAAGAGCTATGTAAACATGACGTAACTCCATAATGTTAAATTTGACTGAAGTGAGAGCCTTCCAAAATGTGAGTGTGTGAGTATATCGAAAGAGTCTGTGAAAATGCCAATTAAATAATTGCGTTCATCCATTATATCATTATGTTTTGCTTCTTTTCACCTACATTTGTATCGCCTCAAAATACTCATTGGTGAAAGTAATGTAACTGGCACTAATTATTATCCATGTATGTCCATGCTCTAATTAATTTAACACAAAGGTTTCCCATGATCAATACAACCTGTAACCGCAAAAAGCAGGCAAATATTGTTTTAAAGCAATATTCCATCTTTAACTGATTTCATCATACATCATGCGTCAAACAAGCTATTTGAAGAGACTCTCTTCCCTTTTCCGCTTACGCTTACTTAAACCTACGCTTACCTATTATGATGTAATAAGCTATTTTCGGTTTTCCCAGTCGTTGCCTTGTTTGTGCGACTTTTCATTTAAAGTATACGATATTTAATTATGAAATGTTTTATTGTATTGATTTTGACAAGGGCTTGATTTAAAGTTCGTGTATAGGTATGTATATATATATCACTCACATTGCTAATTTAATTGTGCAGTATGGTGATTATTACTTGACTGTATAATGTCTTCAACGAGCCATTCTCCATTCTTACAAAATTTCCAGCATTATTACTTATGTGTCAGTTAAATAGAAGTTTTCGTACTTATTGTATCCACATATTTATACCTATATACACATAGGTATTCTGGAAGAATGTATGACCAACTCCAGCTGTAATAACCTGCAGCAATCCATAAAATATGTAATATAACAAACAGCGTCGGCTCTCCAAATATTTTGTTTGTCATTTCGTATTCTAAGCCATTGTGTAATGATATCGTGCTTTAATTGAAAAGTATGCATGCCTATTGGTGTCATCACACGGTCTTTCGATGTTTCCCATACAATTTTATGCTTTGTTTTGGCACAGCGAAAACAACTTGTTTTTTAAAGAGAAGTTCTGTGGTCTCACTACTAGCAATGAGGACCTTGTTAAATTTAATGAAAAGTGCTGCTAACTTTTCCATTCTTACAACGAGCTTTTTATCCCACCAATTAAAATAGGATATGAATAAGAGCTAAGAGAGGCGAGTAGAAGAGACGGGGGCGAGAGAAGCGCATCCTCCTAATGGTAATGGTAATGATGTTTGTTTGTCTAATGCAAGTGTGTCGTGATAGGCGACACCCTTTCCAGTCCCAAATTGCTTTTATTATGTCAATTTAGTGAAAAGAAGCCCCGCATACCTATATTATTTGATAAGGCACAAGGCTATCGTTAGTGGAGGCAAATAAACACAGTTTACTTCCAAAATAACTTAACCAAACGCCATTAGTGACAGTATCAGTGACGTACACACGTATCGAGTAAAAGTACCACCCGTCAGCGTCAGGAAACACGTTACTGAACAACACGTGAAGAGAAAACGGTATATATAAACCCAAACCTAGTTGGTCATATTACATCGTAATTTTTTAAACAATTGGACCAAACATAAAACAGTGATACATGTTTTCATTTTCCACAATTTGTTATCTCTTGCAAGCATTCTGGTTATTTTCCACGATTGAATTCGAATACCAAGTAGATATGTGGGTTTTCTCTGGGTTATTAGGGTTCACTGAACGTGAGATTTCTGTTTTCAAATTAGACCATTATGAATGGAATTGCTTTGAAGCAATTCCACTGAACACTGATATGACAAAAGTGTACAGAAGCGTGTAATTGCATTCGTAAAAGGCAGTAGAAGCAAAAAAAGAAAACATAAATGTTCATTTATCGTTATATGCTACGTCATATACATATACTAATTAAGATTGTGAATATATGTATTGTATAACTTGCGATTACTACTAGGAAGCACTTTATGTGTAGATGTTAAAAAAGTAATAAAAGGTTACGTACCTGTGGGATGGCAAGTGAGATGGAAATCACCCAGATGATAAGTATTTGCCGAACCACACGAGTAAGTTTGTTTTGCCATTTCTGGATACTGGCCATTCCAATTGTGACTGCGAGAGCATCGACGAGTTTGACGTGTCGTTCATCATCAGCTCACTAATCTGGTCAGATGTAACTCCATTGGAACTAAGGATAGTTGGGAAGATTCCAGCTGCCGCTTCGGACTCGTAGTAATGCTGTGGAAAAGTAGATGGGGAGGAAGTTACACTATTTATCACACCTGTGGCCATCGAGGAAGTTTTATTAATGAGTCGTCTAGTGGCTTTTATCCTGCCGCCTCCGCTGATAATGGAACCACTTTCTCCGTCAAAATTAATATGATGGCGGTGCCGGTGCCCTGTAACAGTGGAACTGGGTGTGGGAGTAGAAAAAGCAAATGCTGTTGCAGCGTTTATGACAATGTCCTCCAGCGAGAGTGGTGAAGGTGAAGTAGAAGATACTTCAAATCGCATCCTCACACCAGACGACCATATCTCTGTGTCATGCTCGTCATGAAAGACCAGTCCTCCAAATTGGTATTCACTAGACTCACGCTTAGTACTCTCATAAGCATTGTCATAGTCTGCAAAGCTTTGATCGTCGTTGTTGTTGCTCTGCCCATTAGGCACGAGCGTGATACATAAATCCAAATCAGTCCCGTTACGATGGTGAGTATTAATAATATCTTTGCAACGTTTTCCTTACTGTCGCCACAGAAATTATATAGTTATTCTATGACTGTCACTTGCTATCTTTCTGTCTTACAACAGTCACCAGTCACCACACAACTTATTTCATGTTGGCAATGTTTGCGGACAAATTAAATGAAAACAATTTGTTCTTCGCAAGGCGCAAGAAATGTTCGCGTAGCTGCCACTTCTCACACTCTTCAGATGAATTGTGAGCCACTTCTATGGAAGAGACTGAAAAGTCAAAAACAGAGAAAGGAAAAGCAATAGTGCCTGTTAGCTAAGTTTCGCAATTTGTTTTCATATTACCACAATATTTACATTTACATAAGCATAAGAAATAATCTTCGTATTCCAAATAATATCTGATAGAACAATCCTTACACTCATCGTATGGATATAAAAACACGCCTTCTTTATGTACATTTAAACCTGAAATGAGTTTTAAAAAGTTTTGAAAAGGGTTTGTTTGGAAAAAGAGAACGGAAATATCAGGGAACGTGAGGGAAAACATGTTTTTTCTCCTTCTAGAATCTAGATTAGTGACACAATTTATTGTTACTTGTAGAGCTAATTTTTATCTATCTCTTGCTTCGCTTTCAACCTTTTATACTGACAGGAATGATGGGATGCTGATATATACTCATTAAATCAGATGAAAAGTTAGATAACAATGATACTCATGTATTCATTCATTATTGCAAAACGGCATTATTTCAAGTCCCAATGTTTTGTTAACGAAAAGAATAAAATATTTATTATTCACGTTTCGGTGAGTAAACTAAAGCAAGGTCCCAGAGTGAACACTAATTTGCTATTTTATGAAATCAATGTTTATTTATTTTGTATAAGCGTCTGGCAGTTAAAGTACTAACAATTGTACTGTAGACTAGACTGTAATTGTAAGTGATGTAGTCACTGCTTTTATTAGAACTGGTTCCAGGAATACGTAAGAAGAAGGAAAAAAGGAACCCGATGTTTCCGTGGATGTTCATTGATGTCCCATTCAAAACTTATAGTAATCTTAAAAAGAGAGGCTGAAAAAGTTATGATATGAATGTTTTCTGTGTGATACTACTGTAAGCTAGGTAATCTCAATGGAGTAGTTTAAATATTCGTGTTTGTGGGTAGTCAAGAGCTTTAGTGAAGTTGAGAAATAAAGAGAGTCCGTTGAATAAAGTACCCAAAATTCAAGTATGAAAAGCGCAGTCTGCGGAGTTTGGTTCTTCCTATGTCTATTCAATTTTGTTCTTCGTAATTTTCATTTTCCCAGCATACATATACGACAGTACATACATGACAACTGTTTTTATACCAATTTCATGTTCACTTCTACCTAAATTCCTAAATATTATGACACTTTTTCACATCACTTAGCAACAATAAACTCTTAAATAACGTAATATAACGGAGAAAGTTAATGATGAATTCAAATGAAGATAGTTGATTAGATTCGTTCTTTTATTATAGTCGGGCAGAGATTCAATTTCTACTTGAGCATGTGCACTAGAAAAATTCTAATGTTTCTTCTTCGAAAAAGCTAAACCTACCGGACGTGGCTTAAACAGGCAATCAAATAATCTTCACGACACAATATAGTACAAGCTCTTGAGATTACTACCAAAGTTAACACTAGATACGTGCCTTTGGTTGAGTAAACCGTAAACTATTCGCATTTGTAATAATTTTATTAACACCATGATTACTTTTAGTATCGGGGCCACAAAAGTATGAAAGAGTTTTTTATTGCTTCAATTCCATTCTCAGGCTCTAAATATTCCGGTGGCATATGGATGCGTATGCGAAAAGTATTTTGTACTTTCACATGCCATAACTGCATTATTCCAAAAACCTAAATAACACTTCCAAAACTTGAAGCAACGCTACAACCAGATCTTATTCTACATTTATTTATATTACAAAACACTGAGACTATTATGTGAAATGAAAACGTACAAGTTTTACATTACAGTAGTTTTATCCAACCAAGAGAGTGCAAAACTTCTTTCCTAGCCCATTCATGATTGTTATTAATCATTTTTGACTTCATACATACTCGTGCTTCTTTCAATTCAAAACACAAAGTATCAGGGCATTCACATTTATTGCACCCAAGCGAACGCGGGGTCTGCTATTTCATTTTTAATTCACTCCTTTTCTGTTTCTGCATAAAACCGTACTTAACTTAAAGACAAATATAATTTATAATTAACAGAGGTTTTTACTCCACCAGCACGTCTGTAACCTGAGCATTTTTTTCTGGTGTGAATTACCCTGTTCTTTCTTTTCATCTACTGTGCAAAGAAATTCCCCACAGAAATAAACAACTGCATGCATCATGCAGACAGCGTGCAATTTCGTAGCCTGTCTCACAAGCTAATTTAGAGCGTCCTTCAACTCGAAATTCATATCTTTAAAATGTTTGTTTTTTTCCACGCGATGAAAATAAAAAGCTCATATGCGTAGGTATTTTCTTAAATTAAAAGTGTTTCAAAATTGTCTTACAGCAAAGAACTGACTGGCTGAAAATTGATAACGATCCCTTTCTTTATGGATACGGGTTTATTGATGATACAAACCACGTCTTCTTAGTTAAGTAATCCGTTTTATAGCTTGTTAATACGTAGATGGTGAAGTAGGTACTACAACCAAGCTGAGTCTTGTAAGAGCCTTAAAACATTTCTTTGATGTGAGGGTATTAAAAGTTTTGGGTTCTACAAATTTTCATTTCACCGTGAACTCGGCATTGAGTTTTGTAATTAAGTATACGAAATAATGCATAAAATATAGGGATTATAACTGACATGTGGAACGAGTGTCTTATTGTAATTATTTTTCCACCCAAGACGCATTTTTGGTTGATGTATAATGAATACTTTAGTGTGGTTAACATTGCAGCACCTACTTCCTATTTACATAAACTACGTTATACAAAAACATTTTACCAGCACATGTACGTACAAGTAGAGATAGAATCAAGCAAGTGAAGCAGAATGAATGTTGAGTAGGTTTCCCTTCCCTCACAACATACAATACACGCCTTCATCGGCATCCAGCAGACAACTTAAACTGAATTTGGTTGGCCTAAAATACCATGAACGACAGACCTAAACAGCACAGGGCATGGGTCAAAGCGTAAAGTGAAAAATATGACAGTAATATCCTTCACTTCAATGCGTGAATTTGTGGTAATGTGCATAAAAAATACGATTATCTACTTTCTGGATGGACAAAGGGTTAACACATATTCTATACGATTAACGCTACACATCACCATGATAATTGCTGTCTGGAATTTTACACCACAAATACTATACTGCTGTGTTTTCATTTTTTTTTCATCCAGGAGTCAGGAATTAATTCCATGGTGAATGAATAATAATGATGATGATGATCGAGCCACCAATACAAAATGGTGATAGTTCGGTTGAATTCGCAACTCAACCATGATTATGTCGTTCTTGATGATGATCTTTTGCCACAACGACTTTTCTCTGCTATGGTGGTAGTGATAGTAGTGTTATCAAAAAAATCATGAATGTAATATGACCAAGTGACAATCCCTGAACCTAACCAGTTCCACATCATCAGCATAGGAAAACCTCAGTCCAGCAAGTTGTCGAGCCTTTATAGTACTTGTTAGTATTTTTCAATATATATATGCACACGTGACATGACTTACTGTTCCAGAAAAACAAGTTTACTCCAAAGATTTTTTTTTATAAAGCATTGAAAAAAACAAGCATGTATTAATAACCGAGACATACACAAAATAGTAGTCAAGTACGTTGCAAGAATGTGCACGTTTTGAAGGAAAATGGGTACCTACTTGCAAAAGAAATTAATGGCATGTCTTGTATTTTAACATTGTGTTAATTTTTTCCTGTAAAAAAGTTTCGTGTCAAGCTAAAGTTAGAAGCGACTCATGTTATGATACTTGACCGGACGGACACAGCCAATTTAAATTACCATACAAGCTCATCTTCATATCAGCATTTCATGGCGGCGGTGGCACTGCCCATTGAACCTGCATAGAACACATCAATACCATCATCAGCGCCGTCATCAAAGTCCTTCGACTCGACCAATCATACACAACCAATCTAGCCAATTGCCAACTTTGCATCGCAGCTAGCTAAACTTAACAATATTTACCTACGCAAAAATATTTTAACCAGGTTTACCAAAAAAGTTTCAACGCATCGTTTGTAAACATGTTATTTATTATTTTCCAGACATGATGTATTACAACAAAGGCTTACAGTTAGTAAAGTAGTAAAATAAAATGAATAGACAAAAAAAAACTTGACTTTTTTCTTGAAACCGATAGTAAATGTACACACAAAAAACAACTAATCGTGCTGAAGAAAACTGCAGGAGCACAAGTTTATTGGCTAATTGAATGATTCATGTCCATACGACAGCCTTTGGTTGATGTACGTACGTAGTACACCTACGTGTATTTACGTACATGCCACTGGCTCATGTTCATCCTGTACATATTTGCAGGGTATTATACAGAAGAAGTAAATAAAAAAATAAGGCATTTTATTTACTGTGCAATTACCGTCCAGAAGAACATCTTTAATGTTCCCCATGTGTAAATAATGAAATTGATACTGTAACGGTCTATTAGCTAAGTGGTCTATTAGACAGTTGTTTCCCTATTTATTGCAAACTCATGTTAGCAAGTTCTTACTTTTTACACTCTCAGATACTAATATAATATGAATGATATGCAGTTAGTGCTCATTCTTTATCAGAATGTATTTTTTTGCTTTTTAGCTACTTCGTTATTAAAGCGGAATCACCTCCAAACATGAGTGGATATATAAGGACCATTAAAGAGGGCCGATTGCAAAAGTACGTTTAGAAATAAGAGAACATTTCACAAGTGTACTGATATTTTTTGATGCATCATAAATTCCAGTTTACTCAAAACTAATAACGCAATACATGCAAATAGTTTGCTGATGCTTGTTGAAGTGTATGCTATATTGCGAAACAATGTAACAAAAAAAAACAATGCTAGGGCCATTTGGTCAATGTTTATTGCCACCCATTACAGTTCAGAAATGATCAAATAAATCATGCACGGACAAGCACGCAGACCGAGTTAACGAACTGCTGCAGAGGCGATATATCTATATACAACATGGTCATTTTCGTTATATCCTTAGGTTATTAGTAGTTTTTATTTTTTTGAATATGCATCAGTTTATGCCATTATTGTAGTTGTAAATATAAAACAGACACACATCATATTATTGCAATCAACTACATGTCGGTGGCATGTCATATTATAATATTTAAAAGCCCGTGAAAGTTGAAACCTATTTCATACAGAGAACGTCGCAGAAATGTTCCGTTTTTAGGACATTCATGTTCCATGTTTCAACTGGCTCACAACTTTTAGGATTAAAAAACCTAGGCGTTTCTGCTTTGAATTGCCGAACAAAAAGCGCAGAATTTCTTTAACAATTTTTCCTGTAGTTGGGAATTTTGTTACCTACAGCACTTGGGTACTAAGCATTGATGTTGTTGTGAGAGAATTATATAAATGGAAATATTATGTAAGTTGTTTGGGCTTAGAAATGTAGGTGTGTTGATCAGTTGACGGTTTAACTAAAAAAACCGACGCTAAGTCTTGGTGGTTCTAGAGAAAGATGTGTTCCTTAATCACTTGTGCCCTCCCACGCATAGTATAACATTTTACTTTACATGACGGGTAATAATACAAAACACATGTTGGCAGTTGAAAAATGCAGACCTACATCATCACATCGATAATTTTTTTGTACATAACCTCTTTGTACAAATTTTGGTACTAGCAACGTGGCAAGTAGCCTGTCAGAACTGGCAGCTGAACAAGGACAAACTTGCAGAAATCTAGCTACTCAAAATTTTAGCTTTTGTTGTTTTCGATCTTTATTTTGCCAAATGTTGCTGAATAGCGTCGTCATCGGAAAAAGCAACCAAGTCATTAAGGACTTGTCTCCACAAAATAATGTTTTTCCTCTTTTGATGACGGTTAAATGTCAACGTGTTTGCGTGTCCATACGCTCTGTTGTCGTATGTAATGTGACAATATCGATTAACAACAAAATGCATGCACTTTATTTACTCTGCCGTCTTTTATGCACATTACACGTGAATAGTAAATATAAAAAACAGTACTTCGTCTGTTTACTTACGATCGCGAACCCTATTATTTATACATACATACAACTGTACATTTGTAGAGTGTTAGAGTGCAGATTTTTGGCAAGCATGTCAATGCTAACAGCTACAATATATTATCTTCTTAATCTGGTATGTCTTGATTTCATCAATTAAAATTACAAAAAAATTGCTAAAACAAACAGAAACGTTACCGCAGATTGACTATAACCAACGCAAGGCTATCATGATAATGATTACTACTGTTTCAAACTTTTGTCAAGTGCATCACTCTACGTTGTCGTTAGCATTAATATGTCATAATAATATGTCTTGTTCGGTCTTCAGTTTTTACCTTCTGTCATCTAATCTTCCTAGCGCACACTATACCTACCTATGCGTGTACGACTATATACAATATATCTATAAGTTTTAGTATCTTTTATTTTTGAAATAGTCAGTTTCTTTTTGTTTTTGTGTGTTTTGCCTATTCCATCATTTCAGCTACTTTCAATGCCAACCTCCAAGTGGCAAAAAACAAATAAAAGATTTACGAAACTTGTATACGGATTTTGGATTTATACATTGATTTGAAATAATCAAATTCTCTCATTTTTCTACGCAGTTTTGTGCATATACCTCACACACAAAATGTGTGTTCCTTGTGTTCCTGTCAGCATGAAATTGTCAAATTGAGATTGTGATATATTTGCGGGATGAAAGAAATAGAAAGGGGAGCTAGTCAAAACGAAAAGAATAAAGGAGACACAGGGTTGAGGAGAACTGATGAGACAAGTGGATGATAAGTTGAGATTCAGAGTATGTCTAGAGTTTCCTATTAAGGGGCTCCCTGGAGTATCAGGATTTTTCTTTGGTTCCACACAATATCCCTATAAATTGTAATTCGTACCAAAACAGCTCATGTATCATCATTATCATCCTTTTCAACGACAACAACAACCCAAGAAACGTAAACTAATCATAAACGCGCAGAATTTCGCTGTGATGATGGTGGCCTAGTTGTACATACGTTATACGTATATGATTCAAAATCACACCCTGCGTCTGTACACACAGCACCTCATATTTTCTCCGTCATCGAATTAAATTAGATTCGTTTCATCCAAACCGACAAACTCTCTATAAATCCCTGTGCGTGGACTTGTACGGGGAAACCTTTAACTTATTTTCAAACCAAGACGGAGGTATCGCACACGTTTAACTGATATTTCCCTTTATCTCCCAGCAAACTAATCCGTGTTTTTTTTGTATTATCTCCCTGAAGTTATTGATTGTTTCTTGCTTGAGTGTACGCGTACAATGCCTTGCATAAGAAGATGATGTATGGTTTCCAAATGAAACTGTCAGTGAATCCGGGCAAAATTAAACGGCTCTTTTATAGATAGATACTATACAACCCACAAACATAACCAAGTATTTATTACCTTCTTTATTCTTCACAGTGCGTAGTCCATACGCCTACGTTGGGTTGTTCAGCTCATTTCTGGAACGGACTTTGTCAGTGGTAATGATAGACAGTTGTGTCGATTAATTTAGTCTCGCGTTTGTGTAGTCATATAGGTAGTTAGCTAAATGTTGCATTTGATTGATCGTTTGGTTTACTTGATACCGTCCCTTTTCATACTCAATGCAATATATTAGATAGTTGATACTGCTGGTGCAACCTGCATTGATACTAGGCGTGATAAATTCGAAGGAACTGTATTTGTCTGTGTTTATTTTCTGTACTAGCTCACAGTTCATTAGACGAGTATTCCTTTATGCATATTAATTATTATTTCTGACAAACGGTTTATTAATGAGTTCAAGAGCTTTTACTAAAATTTGTCAACTCAGCCCACTTTGTAACGACTGTAAATAAACTTTGGGATTCGAGAAGCCTATTTTATCAGCACTAACTACAGATAGACACGTCTAATAAAATAGAGATCACTTATCATTAAGGTAGGAACAAAATAATATTCGCCGTGAATAAAGGCGCAACTATGGCGTAAAATGTGGCCAGTGAATGCCAAAAAAGAAATGTTACTTACCAACGCAACGACATCCTGAACAAGAATGCCATTTGAAGGCTTATCTCACACTGCCCCCATTTTCTACTACCATCCTTGACTTTGAACCAGAACCAGTATTTTCTGGTGTGGATGCTCTGGCTACTGATATGTTCAGTAAAATTGTCTGAGCTGTCAATTATACGCCACAGCTTGGGGTAGGTTAAGGGGTAGATGGTAAATTTATTTGTGCCAAACTTCAATACATATGTCACTGTTTTACGAAGAATTCACTTGACTGCCTCTTATTGTATTTACTCAATATTTAGAGCAAACACCGTAACTTCAATTCAGAAACGCGAATTAGTTTTTTTTTCCCTTGTGGACATCCACTATACAAACAGTTAGATGTAATAATTGTACAAGATACATTGAGAGGTCCCATCTTTTCGTATGGCCATTTCATTTTTCATTGTCTAACGGAAACAGGAAAGTCTTCCAGATGAAAGATCACAGCAGTCCTTATTTCAAGTCCATAAAAATCGGGACACCCGTAAAACCCAGAAATTGTTAATTTCAAAATGAAAGAATCTTTGTATCCGGTTCGTGCCTATATTACATCGTAAAATGGTACGGAAGCCCGGATAATTCATGAGAAAGCACCTTTTTTGGTAGACCAACTTTTTTGTAGAGAACAGATAACTCCATGATTTATTTCAACCAAAAGAGCAGTAACAAAAACAGTAACAATTACAATTTGTGAAGCGGAAGTGACGCCCCATTCAGTACACAACTGGTAATATTACATGGAACACTCCTTTGTAGTTCGTGGATAGGTTATGTTCATGGATTAGTTAGAACACTGTTTAATATAAGATGTTAGTATGTGGACAACACATATCTGAATGGACAAGATGTTGTTTGACGGAGAGAAGTTGGAATCCAACTGAGGTCTAAATTGATAGGAAACTATTCTTTTTACAAGTTGAGTGAGCTGTATTACACACCAGCACTATCAACTATGGTTGTTTCTTGTTTCATGCAAGTTCGTTTTACATTTTCCTTCCTTCCTTGCAGCAGCAGCAGCAGCAGCAAAAACTCCGTCGTAGTAGCACTACCACTGCTATACCATCACCAAAACCACTATTTCTTCTGGTTTGTGTTTGCTGGAACTTATAGTTTTGCCGTGGCATGGGCATGACTACCTTCTTGGTTTTTCCTCCTAGCAACTACAGGCTGTATGGAACGAACTCGACACTCGACCTCATACATCTACATTTACGTCTGAATCCAACCCTCGTTTCACTACCAACATCACTAAAAAAGACAGAACAGGCAAAATAGTCAGCCACATATCAGTATTACCCCGAATCATTGCGAATTTTTGGTCTACCCCACTGTAGCCTTACCATTTTGCCAACAAAGAAAGATTGAGATGGGAAGCGAGAACGTAAAATGTGATATGTGAAATTTTTTGAAGACACTCCGTCGTATCGATAGTTAGTAAACTTTACCAATAAACTATTGGTAAAGTTGGCTTTTCTCCTACCATGCGTGAGTGGTTAACCTCTTCCACTTGATGTGTAATGAAGTTTTCCTCTGTTTTGCTATACGCAAAATTTAAAGACAGTACAAGTCCCTGATAAATGAAAATTCGGAGTTTCCAGAGCAGCTATGATGCTGCAAGAGAAAGGAACAATGATGCCACTTTAGAAGTGGAAGAACATGTAACTGTACTGGATGACAACAGCTTCAGCCAGTGGATATAATTGTAAAGAAGTAAGCATGACTACACAAATATAAGAGGGCAATGCGCAGTGACAGTCTGAAAATTCTACGTGCTTATGTGTCCTTCCTTCCTGTCATTTTGCCAGACATTATATATAGGTATATAATAATATGATAAAATTAACATGAGGAAACATCATCTTTCAAACATGTAGTATGTATAATTTTATGAAGAAATCTTTAAAATACCAAGTTGGGAAATACTATAATCAATAGTCGTTTTTGTTCAGGTAGCTTTAGAAATCCTCCGGATTGGCAAATGTATGTAAATGTAGACTTGTACAACAACAACAACCCAAATGGTATCCATTTAGTAATTGGTACATAAAGCATGTATTGTTTAGGTCTACGTGAATATGGTGTTCTGCCATTATACCCTGCTAGTACAAATCGTATACATAAATAGTAAAGAAAACAGAGCTTGCAACGCGCCAAAAACCTTTGCATTGATAACAAATAATTAAAACGGTGAACAAAATTATGAATGTATATACCTACTATTACCTACTTGTTTCTGTGTTTTGTTAGTAAAATGTTGCTTATCTTCACAAATCCAACTTGAACATTTTCCAATTGAACTAAATTAACGGAAGTTGCTGCTGTATGGATGTCCATGATGTCACAGTGAAATAACCACGTAGGGTTGCCGTTTATCGTTTACGTTTACTAAACGTGATTCGTTTTCGTTTAAAAGTACTAAACGAAACGATAAACGAAAACGGTTGCGTTTACCGGATACTAAACGAAACGTAAACGCG
>JAHZNB010002812.1:0-13261 GCA_027744295.1 Callyntrura guangdongensis | reverse complement strand
ACGAAGAAAATATCCTTTGCGACCGTCAAACGTGTGTGCATCGTCATGAGTTCTACCTAATCACAAAAAATCTCAGAATGACTTATTTTCTTTAATGAAGCTCCATGTATATCCAGTTTATATATTTCATTTTCAAAAAACCACACTATACATACATGCAAGCGTATATAGGGTATATAAAATGACACAAAGTTTTAACATATGACAGCACATATGTAACTAACGAATGATACAAGTACCTACCAACTAACTTCCCCTGCTTAAAATATTTTGTATCACGTTCATATACACACGGACAGAAGACAGGCTCACTTCATTTACACACTTTGATGCATTTGTATGGTAATCTTTTTCTTAGCGTGTTGGTATATGAATGCATCGAGAGAAAAAAACATGCTGTTTTTCTTGCATGAGAAATGAACATTATCATATTACACCGTCTGCCATTAGAACTGACAGTGATTGTAGGAGGAGAGCAGAGGCACGCGAATACTAATGTGACTTTTTACACAAACACACACACACACATATCTATATAACATATATACAGTAATGATTTGAAATGCTAATGGTATGGGCTCCCGAAAAAGTAGCACTTTTAATATCTTTCTACAAAAACGATAAATCCTAACTGGCATATTCTCTCTCCTTTTCATCGTGCTGCACATCACTGACAACGAGTGAGGGTTACTGTTGTATAATGATATTATCAGTCAAGTATCTTTCGCAGTGAACCACATTATCAAAGTTGCATTGACGTTTCATTTTTTTCTTTATTTCAATATTTTTGTTGTAGTAGTACGGAGAATTTTATTTAAAACAAAATACCTATGCTCTTTCCTATTTATGTTATACCATACCCGTTTTTTGTGTTGCAGGGGAGCAATAAAACCACACTATTTTATATATAGGTATGTATATCTTCATCTCGTTAGAGTAGTAGTTATAATAGAGAAAAAATAAAGAAGCTGGTGTGGGGTGAAATAAAAATTAAAACTTCAAGGAAGGAAATGAAGTTTAAGTTTGTTGGTGTTTCTTTTAGAACGCGCAGCGGCTTTTGGTTTGTTTACTGCTGTTTGGTACAAAAACACAAGACGTCAACTGTAAGACCTCGAAAATTTGGAGAAAAAAAAGAGATTTTTTGTAGAGAAGAGGGAGACGAAGGAAGAAGGCGACGCGTGTTCATTAAATCCTTTAAAAATTATGTACACTATACATATATTTATGCATGGTTTCAGTTTCATGATAGGTACAAAATTGAATACAAATATATACAGGGCTGCATTTATATATATGCAGGAGACACGCACTCAAAGTCAATCAGCATAACGAACGAGAACTACTTACCCTCTCGTGCGCACATGGAGCTCGTTTCGTTTTGCTTTTTCAAACACTCATTCAAGAAGAAGTTCTTTTCTGGGGGAAAACAAAATAAAAAAAAGTAACTCTAGTCTCAAGTCAAAGTTTTTAAGTGAATGACTGCATTTACACACTATTCTTGACATAACAGTGACTGCTTCCTCTCCTCGCCTTTTTTGTTTCACTATAACTTTAAAAATTTCATTGGTAAAACGAGCAGTTTACATGCAGGTTTTCTATAGACTTCCTCTCTCTCTCAACTTATGTATATTTAATGCGTATATGGAAAGAAATGGGTTTTCTTATTATGATTAACAAGAGTACTTAACAGCATCTCCAGCTTTAAAACGGTTTCAGACTCTCTCTCTCTCTCTCCGTATATCTTCTAATGCCGAGAGAGAGAGAAAGAGAGCAAGAGACCGTGTAGAACTGATCTTGAAGAAAAGTCATTATGAACTCGTGCCTGGAATTGTATATTTTTACCTCGTATCATGTAACCATTTTAAAAGTACGACATATAATATGCGCGCAGATACATATGATATGATTATGTTTAAAAAAATATTTTCGAGAGAGTAAAGTTGAGACGAAACGGAAGCTGATTTTTGTTACTAAGATGAGAATGAATGAAGGATACCATCACACGTAGAAAATCTTTTTTTCTTCTGACTTTGCTTATGAATTACGTATAAATGCACACAGTTGTATACAAAGCACTTGAAGCATACGTTAATGTTAAACGAAAATTTCAATATCCATCTACTTCTTCCGTCGTTCAAGCAGAGTTAATACGAGAAATTTTTTATGTGGTTGTAACTACCTACCTGCCTGGTATTTACAAGACTCACAAGACGACTGTGATGTAGACGGATTATACTGGAGACTTTAAATGGAATATCACCTAAAACTTTAAGATATATCTACTCATTTTCTCGCAGTGTTTTCAGATCACCTTTTTTGATTCACTGTAAAAGGAGAAACAAACATGAAAATTAACGTGAAAACGAGCCGGATTGGTTAAAAAAAAATTGCTGAAGAGTATTATCCTGTACAACGAATTTTGGTCAGGTAGGGTTCAATTTTCTGTACCTTGCATGCCATTTACCTTTAATAAACTTATAAAGACGTAAGGAAAGTTGTACAAAGTTTCTACTTGCAGATCGGCAGTTATTGGTTTATTGGTTGATTTTTTTGGAAACAACTTGTACTTTTGATAGGTAACCCCTATTTACCATAAGGCCGATAGCAAAAAAAGGGCAGAGAAAGTTCAGGTTAAATTTTTTCCCTATTTCTGCGGCAGCTTAGTAATTTAGCACATGAATCTTTAAGAGCCAAGTCCAATGTCTAATCAGTGTCTGCACATTGATTCAATTTTCCGCTGTCATTCCTTGGCAATGAAACAAGTTAAAAGGCAAACCAGGCTCTCTGTGAGAATGCACACACCACCGCTCCTGAGCTACTCTGTAATTCGAATCAAAATGTAATCAGCACCGAAAATGAAATTTATATAAGCAGGAGAAACGGTGCCACCGTGTAAAACATGAAATTTTATGTTTTATACCAACGTTAAGAGGTGTTCTCTATAAACGAAAAGGAATATTCTTTTCATCAACATTCCTATAGAAAAAATACAAGGACTGTAATTCTTTGCTTGATTATTCCAGGAAATACTTCAATGAAAATGAGAATACGCCTCAGCTCGTACCGCATCACATTACATTTACAACTCACACAGAAACAAGAAAAGAAGAAAAAGTGAGCAAAACTCAAGTGTGTACAAACCAACAAAAAACAACCTGGTTGCTGCTACTTCCTTGTTTATACCACCAGCCGAAACAGGGAAACCTGTAATATGGTAAATATATTGGGAAAACAATTTCTTTTATCATCCGGTCGTTTTCTTTGTTCCCTGTTTTTCACCCGTTTTTTTCTCTCCTCTCCCTTTTCTCTCTTTCTCTGTTTTCCGGGTACCGCGAATTGTATTACACCCCCAGCCAGTATTAAACTCCCAGCACGCATGTGATTTTCAATACACATTAAGCATTATGCCACGTGAAGAAGAGAACAATAAGGGCGATGACGCTGAAAACTACACTATGAGCAGACGAGGCACTATTTCAAAACGACAGGACACAAAATAGCACAGAAGAGAAACGAAGCCAATCCTATTTACTTTCAAAAAGGCGTCATTATAATATGAATGAATGAAGGAATGAGAATGGAATAAACAAAACGTATTTTTTCCTTTCACACTCAAACAGTCCGTGTGTGAGTGTGTGTTCTGGCACTATACTTTCTGACTAGCATGTACATATTTGTGCACTCGCTGTGTGTACTTTCTCCATTTTTTTCTTCTCTTCCGCTTTTGCTGTTTCTCTTCTTTTGGCACAACAACAGTAGTACGCCAGGAGTAGAGTAATATGTAGCGTAACGTGGACGTGCATTCATGACAAATGAAATGAAAAACAAGAGCATTTCTTGTGTAATGCATTGTAATGTGGCTATCCATACCAAGGAAAACAGGAACATGAAAAAGGTAAGATATTATGGGGAATTGCGTAATGTTACAAATATTAGGGTAAGGTAGTGCACATGTACTTATACTATATATGATTATATATAAATAAGGTACATAGAGAAACCAGCAGCAGCTATATAGCAGTAGCAGTGAAATTGTCTTTTCCTGGTAATTTAAAAAAAACATTTTCTCATTTCATTTTTAAAAACGGAAAATTGAGTTTTCGCATTTTCGTATGTGTACCTCCCTCTACAACTGTACATTACTATTATTACTCGTTCACTTTCTTTCTTGCCTACTTGCTCCTTGAGACGAGATCTTGTTGTTTTTGAATTGGAATGGCAAAACATTCTTTCGCTTTCTGTTGCCTCATGCCCCCTAATATTGTGAAGGCATGTGTGTGTATCTTTCTGTTAAGGACAGCATTTTTACATTATTGGTTAAGAAACTACGACGCCTTATGCGGTATCTGTCTAATACATTATAACATAGTATATCTAAACGATATTATGTATGCATCTCTCCCATTTTTATTATCACTTCTGTATGTCATGCCACTGTCAGATGTTTTGAAATCGAAAGAAAGAAAGAAGAAACAGTCTGATGATCTTTTCCTTTTGTTGTTCGTGACATCATTTTCTTTTGTCGTTTTTCAAATGAGAAATCTCAGAAGGGGAAGGCATGCCTAATGGTAATGTAAAGCGTGCTGCTACATATTTTTGTGCGTTATTGACTCCCACACACGTATATGACATATTGGAACTGTATTGTTGTATTGTTCTCTGTGGGTTTTTTTTTATTTGAGGAAAACGTGATGGAAAAGAAAGATGGATATTATATGACAAAAAAAAGATTCCATTTTACACATTTTCTCAAGGATTCTGCAGACTGCAGTGCAGCAGTGGCAGGAGGTAGCAAAAGCCCACGACGACAATGCATATTGTTTATCTTTGATTACTTTTCTTTCTCATGACAATTCAACACATTTCAATTCAATACTAGCTCACGTACCTTTTCTTTGGCACTCCGTCGTGTGGGTTTTTCTCGAGGTTTTGACAGCAATCGTATGTTTTGATAAATTGTTATCAGTCTTCCAAGCTTCTTGGATTTTACCGAGAGCATGTTCTCTTCCCCCCATTTTGATGTGTGCATGCATCTAACATCATTTACAAGTTTCAGCCATATGCTCTGCAATTGACTGCTTTGTTGTTGTCCTCTCCTTCCACATTTTTTAGCCTGGATTCATTTATGCGAAAACCCCAGAGTATTTTGGTACACATCTTCGTACAAGAACAAAGTTTTCTTACATTTTGTGTCTCTGAACCACACGGTTTTGAAAAAGGCACTAAATCTACGGCGCCAGCAAAAAGAACCTTAGCTGCGTTTTGGGTGTGATTAAACAACCTCGTGTGTACCTAGTGTCATATTATCTATGGCACGGCATTAATATTTAGTACGTTTTTTTTTAAAAAAATCCTCTCATCAACTCATCTCATCATGTAACATAAACTACGCACGACTTCTTCTAATTATACATGTCACACTACATGCATGCTAAATTACGTAGCTCTGCTACCAAAAATATTACATCAGCGATGAAGTAACCTGACCAGAGTTTGTCCTAGTCAGACTATCATCATCAGTACAAATTTTTCAACACCACAAATAATCCAAGCAGTGCGTAGAATTTTTTTATTGCAAAAAATCAGCCATTTTTACCTTCCCTTGCATAGATTTGTGCTTCTCCAATGTCAAATCAAAAGTTTTCTGTGAATGGTGGAGGTTTGGATTTTCATTCTACCAAAAAAAAGTTTCATGCTATTGGACACAACAACACGGGGACTGATAAAAGACCGGAAATCGTACTAGAATATAGCAGTTTCTAATCTATGTTATTATTAGCATTCATATTTAACATGTTTCATCTTTTGATAATCGCGGTCTGGTAATGATTAGGCAAGGTGGCCCTTGACGCGTGTCCGTAATGCTTGGCTGTTCTCTATAACTAACCGAAACCTGTAAAATGAAAGGCTTGTGTGTGTGTGTGTGTGTGTAAGTAACTAAAGCTCTTTGCATTGAACACAGAATGAACAATGAGAAACATGAAAGTAATAAAAACGCAATGGTAAAACGATGCACCTGGCTTGCTTGCTCCGCGTTTAAACTTATCATAAAGTCAATGGCATATCCTTACAAGTAGGTAGTATGACTAGTACAATTTTAAATTTTTGCTCGTTCACACAACCAACTTATACTTGCACTTTGGGTCTATTAACGTATATTTATTTCGAGAATCCTTCGAAAGTATACAGTAGTGCCCCACATAGTCAAGTTAGTAGTGGAAATACATCACATACAATGAAATATTATGTACACTGCAGATTATATTTTCGTAGATTTCGAACACACGTATTATTGTTAAACTATTATTGTAGGCAACTGTAATTTTTATTTACGTTTGCTTTAACAGCTTGAATTATAAAATGCCTTACTATGGTTTAGCATTAGGAATTTAATTTCGTTCAATTTCAATAAATATAACCGTATTAACGTTATTCTTATTCTCTGATTTTCATTATAACCGTAATACTGGTGGTAGTGTAAGTACTAGCTTGCGCAAAAGTTTGTCGTCCTCGAAAAAAAAATATTACATATATCTACCTATTTCAAAATCACAGGCTTTCCGCTATGCATTCATACTGACACATGTCCCACAAAACGGGGTATGATTCTTTCACAAAAAAATCCTATGCAATGAAAGCTACACAACGAAATTTTAAAATACCTGCTACTCCTCTACAATAATAATAATAACAACAACAAAAACAGGAGTTCATTGTAGCTGCTGATACAGATGCTTTTATTAGTCTTGCTATCATTAATATGATTTAAGCTGTCATGGTTCGTGATTTTGGGATTTGTTGCACCCAAATTCTCTTGTCTACTAGAACTCACGTTGTGTGTAGAATGTATGGTTCTGGTTGGTAGTAGTGTGCAAAGAAAACTTTGGTTCGTTGATTTCCTTTGAACGTAAACCTTACCGTATCTTATCCAAGTCAGCTGAAAGGATGATACAACAACTTTGTGAATGAAGTTAAAGAAAACAGTATTCTTAGGCAAATTCTGTTTTCAACGTTTTCGTGATAGGATTTTCCTAATTTACGTGATTAGTGAGTGAACGCTACCATGTATAAGTGTGAGAGAGAAAACACGGATATAGTATTCCAGACTGTTAGACTACCAGTGGTAGACAAATGTCATATACCCTTTTACATGGATTTAATATAACAACAGCACGTCGATGTAAGATGATCAAGTATGTAGTATTTACTTGAACCCAAACAATTTATGCCACCACTAAAGTATTGGCATTTTAAAGCCATCGTAATGGAATAAAAAACATTTGAAGAAAATGCATGTGTTTGTGTATTGATTGATAGATTTATTGTGTGGGCTTGTTTTACTGATGATGACAAATACTAGGGTATGTCACATGGGTATTATCACAAAACTTTTCTGTGGTACAAGTGACGAACGTGAGTTATGAGTCTGTGAGAATATTGTTTTCATTTACGGGGTCTTTGCAAAACAAGATAATTTAACGACAAATTTGAGAAAACTACTGAAGCAAATAAACAATTGACAAACGCTATTAGCTTGGCCATTCTGCAATAAAAAAGCAAACCACCGCATACATGAGCTAACATCAAATTTGCACATTGTTAAAACCTCAGCAATTAAAGATTATATGAACTACCCCCAGAATTACATTGTAACAGAAAGGGAGAGCCTTAAGTCTTAACCTCGTCAAGAAACAAGTATTTGTAACGCAGCATCAAGTAAAAAAAATCTCTTTTTTACTGCTGTCTTCTACCTTTTCTTGTTTTTCCCCATTTGTTCTTTCAATCGTGACTCATGACAAAACTAAGCTAAGCATATCTAGTACCACTTTAATGCTCCTTTGACTGTTATGGGATTTCCCCTTACGAAAAAAAACCGTCGGCACACATTATACATTTTATTATTGAGCTCAAAAGTCAACAAAAAAACGCTAATTACACCACATTAACTCGTCTTATAATGTCAGCGTTGCAACTCATCCATTCTCATTTTGCTACTGCATTCATTAACCTTCGGTAGTTGCACTTGCTAGGAATATAATAATTACAAGAACTCAATCATGTCAGCAGTTTCTAATTCTATTGCCATGTCGGTGCCAGAAGCAGCAGCTGCAACGATACCAAGCTGGGTTGACGTGCGCACTCTGGCTTATATTTTTAAACCGCTCTTCCCCCTCAAGAAATTCATATCACACGATTTGGAGGCATTTAGTGGTAATGATAAGACTCTAATGAAGTCACAAATTCTCAAATGATCCCTCAAGGGTAATTTATGATGACAAGGAGTGACACTTTGCACCTGGCTACCACACACACACATGAAACAGTAAAGCACACTCTCGCAGCCTTATAAGTAACACAATAGTGAGATTTTTAGAGTAGAGCTATCATATGAATCCCTAGATAGGTGGTTTTGGTAAGTCTACCCTACCCTCAAGTTGTTTCCCAACCCACCCCAATAATGAGTGGCAGTGGCAGTTGGCAGTCCGTTTTGCCTGCTTCCTTCTTGTAGTAATGACACTTGCGGCTAAGCTCTTCGTTGGTGAACATGTGCTTTGCTTAAAAATCCATTATATGTCACCTTATAGCTTTAAGACTTTATTTTGCGTTGGTATTCCACCCAGCCTACATTCTACCCACACTTTCTCTTCCTACCCTCTCTCCACCTTACTCGTTAGTGCCTATATGATACTGTAATACGTTAATAGCAATTTAATGATCACACTTGCATAAACACGTAATTTTGAGTGTAATTAAGACTTACCTCTCGTCAGATTTGTCATCCAAATTCACAATTACAACCATTTCCTTTAATTTGTATTTTTAAATTATTTGCACCTTTTACACACAGACGACTTGTGACGGAGCTGTGTTTCACTTGGCCACGCCTGCTACAGCGTTGCTATTTGTTTAGGAAAATTACCAGAAACTGGTGTGAACTTTAACTTTTTTGTGTATAATAAATACTAGTTCGTTTAGCTTATCTGCCAGTATAAAGTACAAACATGTCTTTGATGATAACTCTACTGTCCGATTAGAGTAGCTGGCTTTGCGTAATCATCACGTTGTAGATGAACCTGGCAGACACCGTAGGAGTTGGAATGAATTCCTAGACATTGTTCCCATAAATTTCGCGATCTATTCAGACAGTTCATGGATTTTTGCAAACCCTGTCTCAGTCTATGCAAGCATACAGTGAGGATGACGAGGAGAGAACGTCGTCGCAGCTCTTTTCTTTAACGCGCCGCTTCACTTTGCAATGTAGGCAACAAAGACAAACGCGTGTGAGGACGCTTCACTGTACTCACTAAAGAACAGTATGCGGTTACATTCCCTCAATTGCTTTGAATTTGAAACTGATGTCTCCTGTGTGAGGGGCAAACACTGATCAATATTTAATGCCGGCAAGTAAGCTGTTACGACAGAAATAGTTTTCAGTACACGCGGCGGTAATGCTACTAATAATGCATGTCCGTATGAATTTGAGCCAGTAACGACATTACATATACGATGATGTCAACGACGGGAGTCACCTTTCACCTGGTAACGACGTTCTTTTCCAAGTCTACTTATCGTAATTACGCCTACTCCAAAACAGTTCAAACTACACAGATCAGGAAAGTTTGCGTATTTGAGCAAAAGACACCGTCTAAACTTTTCACTTGCACACTCAAACTACCTGTGTACCACCACAAAGGTAACGAGAGAGAACAAGAATATGTAGATATACATTCACAGAAAAACGAATAACAATGGTGCCTCTGCACTCTCAACAAACCTCCTTGCTAGACAGCAGCAAGAAGCCGACTGAATGACTGATTAAACTGAACATCAAGACCGGCTTAGGTTGGTTGGTGGTGATGGTGCTTAAAAGACTTCATTCTCACAATTTGAGGAAAGATGTTCATCATCAGCATTTAGAAAAGAAGGCTAGATACACTTACGTGTGTGTGTGTGTGTTTTTAACAACAAAGATCATTCTCTCAGACGTATAGAAGAAAAAGAGAGAGAGATTGGATGTGAGTAGGTACATACGTACGTCGTACGTTTACTCGAGACTACATACAGACACACACACACTCCAACAACTGCAGACGCAGACCAGGTAAGAAGTATTTTTGTGGGTTCCCAATTCTCGACGATGATATTAGCTTCTTTTTTGGGTCTCTCTCTCTCTCTTTATTTTACGTTTATTTCTTACTTACCAACAATACGCCAAAGGGAAATGGAAGGTTGACGTGTAATATGTACCTCCATTCCATTATATATGAAGGGATATTCAGGGATTAGCTTTTACCTCTTCATATAAGCTACTACTACACACACGGCAATGTGATGGGTTTTGACTACCTCCACAGTCCTTATGCCTTGCACACATACATAACCACCTCAACAACGAGAGGCTACACATACACTATTTTCTTTCAGTTCATTACGATGTCTGACTGAGTAAGCTCAGTTAGTCAAAAGAAGAGAATGAAGCTCGTACACAACAGCACAGACCTCAAAAAATGCCCAGCAAACAGCAAACATTTATATCGCAACGCACGGGTGAGCTTAAAGCTGGTAAGTGTTGGTAGTTCTGCTGCATGCGTTAAAAAAATAATGCCTTGTGTAGGCAGCGTGTAGCACACGCTCTGCTTATGCAGTTAAACGTACCAATACTAAAATTCTGAAGTAACACCAACCACCACCATCACCCACCACCACCACCACACACATAACTAACTCCCTGGTTAAACTTTTGGTTGACCAAAAATGTATGAAAAGTACATTAAGTACATGCGACGGTACGTGTGGGGTTTATGAATATTTTGCTTACTCTCTGCTCTGCTTGTTTGCCTGATAGCGTTGTTGCAGGCCTGCCATCACTACAAAACTCGGCTCATCATTCATTCATTCTTGTGTAGCTTCCGTTCCTCCGTCCATCTCTCTTCCGCCGACGACCCTTCCTGTGCACACGTAAAATGTTGTTACGTTATGCGTTCAAGTGGCTTGAATGGGGAGCCAAGTGCTGTATTGGTTTTTAAATGAAAAAGTTTGTCGTTCTAGGAACGTACGTAGTTCAAGTGGCTTGAATGGGGAGCCAAGTGCTGTATTGGTTTTTAAATGAAAAAGTTTGTCGTTCTAGGAACGTATGAAGTGAGGTACTGTGTAAAAGAGTGCCGAAATGACGTGGTGTAATGGTATGAGTTTTTCCCCCTGATAAAAACGACATGCTCCGCTTGCTTGTGTTTTAAATTTGTCAGGAAAAGGACATTTTGGTAATGCCGTCGCCGTTGTCGTCGACAAGACGAGAACTTCCTCTCTGTGTAGTAGANCCGTCGCCGTTGTCGTCGACAAGACGAGAACTTTCTCTCTGTGTAGTAGACGCAACATTTGTACCATTTCACCCATTCAAAATTCAAAGTCAATGTCGTTATGAGATGAGAGTAAAACGTAGAGAGTGAGCGAGTTCTACAACTGTTGAAAGACAACTAACTACTGTTTGTATTCATACATGTGTTACTTTGCATAATATTATATGCCGTGTGTGTTTGCCCCATACACGATGTTTGTCTCATTTTTAGTGTGAGTCGCATGCCAAATGCCAAGCACAAGTCGCGCACTAATAATATCAACTACGTTTTTAAGCACATGTGCAGCCACAAATAAATTAAGTGAGCATAAAGCTGGCACAATTGGGAATACATACTCTGTTCCAAAAAACGTGTACTGGAGTGCAACCAAGCTTTATAATTATTGTAAGTTGCGGCAAAATCCCATTGCTACGGATAACAAGTAAAATAAGACAGAAAATGTACAGATAGAGGGGAAGCACTCGATAAGGGCTTGCCTGCAGATAATGATGCGTATTGACTAGACTACACACATACCACAATGCACAAATTCTATAATTGTATTTTTATAACTTTCCTCAAGAAAAAAACAGCGAATTCTTTTTCCTGTGATATTCTCTGGTGCAAAAGATTATCTTTTTTGTGCGACAAGGATTCTCTTTGTATTGGCTCAGACGGAGAGTGATAACGAACGGAAGGAAGTGTTATGCGTAAATTTTACTTTTTTCTTTGTAGTCGCACTTTTTGTTAGCTAGTTACTTTGCACATTCAATGTTAAATTAAGAAAGGCTGTTGGCGTTGTCTGGAATATGCTTGTGTATGGAAATGCTGTTGTGTGGTGTGCTACACAGAGTCTGCTTTCCACTGTTCGGCACTTTTCTCTGGGGAATGTGTCTACGACTGACTAATGCATGCCGTTACTGTGTGAAGTCAAAGTGAAGCATTGCCGCAGTGTGATATTTTTGCTTAGCATCATTTCCTCGCGAAGAAGCAAGACAATCGTGTTAAGAGTATTACAGCTAATTTTACTTTATAAATAGTTGTGTAATTTCATTATGACTTGAGTGGCTGTTGCCGCTGGAGTGTGGGAAGACGGTGTCACAGGAAAACTCCACGACGGGTAATTATAATAACGACAGCATTTTCTTCTTTTTCCAACCATAATTTTGTCAGTTTCCAGTCCAGGACAAATCTTTTATTAGTACAAAGAACCATCATCACTTTCACCACACCGTGTAGCACGCCCGTTATTGTAAATTAACCTATTCTACTTCTTGATTAAATTTTGTTTCGGGTAAATTTTACTACGCGCTTGAAGTTTGCATGGGTGCCGGGAAACTTTGGCGTGTTTATGGCATCATCAACAGATACATGAGACCCTTTCCGGCATTTGGGCTAATTTTCCTGCGCGTAGCCCTAAAATACCGGACTTTGTTCATGGACAAATTACTGCTGGACGATGATGATTATGACATGAGCAGGAAGACCGGAAGCGTTAAATGTACAACACTTTAACAAATTTCAGTCACAAATTTCAAACTTTAAATTGAAGATGGAACCAAAAGTGAATATTAATGGGAAATTCAAACACAAGATTCTGTAATTTATTCGGCTGTGAGCCTTAAATCTTTCAATTTTAGTTCTTACTGCATAGCTTACTGTCATAAAGTCGAAAGAATAGCACCAGTTCAAGGAAAAACTCGTGATTTTAAATTATACGCGGGCAAAGTAAAAAACAAATCACACAAACATGTTTACAAATTAGAAAGAAAAAAAATTGCGTGGTTCCTATTTTCTACACACGGTGTACCTTAATTTTCAAAGCAATGTTTACATTCTACTACCAAATGTTTGTTTACAACAATTCATGCGACGTGTATGCACATGCACGCTCCCTTTTTTGTAACGTGACTTGTGGTTTCGGT
>JAHZNB010002811.1:0-12596 GCA_027744295.1 Callyntrura guangdongensis | reverse complement strand
TCCCTCATCCCTCATCCCTCATCCCTCCGAGGATTACTACTAAAGTTACTATAGGATCCTTTTCGACATCATTTGAATGGTTTTATTGTCATTTAATTAAATTCAATCATGCAGTGAAGGTCACATTCTGAAACCAGCCTTGCCTTTGTCATTTCACCTTCTTCTGTAATGCTACAGTGTTTCGAAATATTCACATTACACATCAACTTATACTTTTTGTAATTAAAGGTGTTACACATATTATTGCATATAAGTTTGCCCTTGGTGTCAACCTCACGTAATTTGTATTTCACAATCCTGCTTCAAAGCAAAAAGTTTTTTCTTTGCAGTGGCCTACCATTTGTGCTTATATAAAAATATTATTTTGTGATTTCCTTTGTATCACTGAACACTCAATCAGGACCTAATCGCTTTGGAGCAGTGACTTGATTCATAGGTTGTTAGGTGAACAGACGAAAATGCTGCGCCAACAGTTCTTACAATGGTTCGCAGTAGTGACAATATTTTGCGTGTGCCAAAACGTGGTCACGTCGTTTAAAGGTCAGGTCAACCTCTCGTGCTAATAAATTTCCTGATGAATTCAGAAGGTCAAATTTAAACGTCAAATTATTTTCATTTTTACAGAATCTTCCACAGCCTTGGGATTCCGCAACGTTGCCCGGCGCTCTGCACGAGTTCGTAGAGACTTAAGTCTCAACATTCGCTGGGACTTTGTCATCCTCACCTGTATTCCCGGTTGTCGCGTGATTTTTGTGATTTTCAATGGTTGTGGTAGACAACCCACTCGATATGAACTTTGCCAAGCAAAATTATTTCTTAATCTTTGTTGTTTGGAGTTTAACTGGTCACTCCCAGGACCCCCCTCGTTTAAATCTAACTCTGACTGTACTATCCCGTGCGTTGCAAACCGTCCTCCTTGTCCGTACCCATATTGTAGATTGTGCAGGGATCTGAACTATAATCACAGATGCTGTAACGATGCATATGATATCTGTCCCGGAGCCCCCTCTAGACCAGGTCCTACCACAAGTAGTCCTGAACCAACACGTCCTCCCACGATTGCTCCTGGACCGGGGGGAGGTGGGTCATCCACTCAATCACCTGATGACTTGTCAAGTACCACGGAGACACCTTTAATTCCACCTTGTAACAACGTTCCTGACACAGTTTGTCAATCTTTCAACGGTCGTCCAAATGAATGCCGCTTAGCTAACGGCTGCGCTTACAACTGTGAAGCCAACAGTTGTCAAATTTCAGAGGAAGTTACAGGGCCCTGTCATGTAGGCTGTTTTAATCATTGCCAAGATCGGTGCGGGTGTTCTCAACGGCCGGAGTGCAGCTACGACCCGGTGATGGGCGCATGTAAATCCAGAAAGCGGTTCTGCATGTTGAACGACTTTAGTCACGATGAGTGCTCCCACAAAAATGGATACTATTCTGTTGGTGGTAGTATATGTCACATGAAAGCGGAAATGGGGGACTGTTCACTAGACAGCACAGTGATTGCCGTTAATCTAGGCAGTGACGAGGCCGTGATAGATCATAACGGCATAGAATACAGACCCGAAAAGGAATTTGATATGGAAGACCAGTATGGCATTTCGGAGAAAATTGAGTTTTCTGTGTCACAAATCAAAGCGGTCCAAAGGTCAGATGCGGTCATGTACTCAACGGCAATTGTAGGAAGCGTGCGTCAATGTGTCAACGACAGTAAGTTGTGTGTCAACTACAAAATCCCGACAGCGGATCTGAGCGGTAATTATGAACTCGCCATTCGCATGGTCGAAGGAGTGTACAACAAAAAGGCGGTTCGGGTAATTAGTTAAATTTAGTTTTCTCATTTTAAGGAATGACAACTTTAACTGTAAACTTGTACGACCAATTATTTTTTAGCGGTTTTCGATTTATTTCGCCAACATTGAAGTCGTTTCCGAGCTGGATATATTCAGTTTCAGTGGAGAACAATTTCGCCCACTAGACGTTTTTGTTAATTTCAAGGTCAGCGATGATGGCAAAACGATAGCAATCAAAGGACTTACTCCACAGCCCTTACAGGATCCAACAATGCTCTCATTTTGCAAGGGCGACTGTGGTACCGACAACTCCTTTTTGGTCAGCGGATTTCACGTGATCAAACAGAAGGCAGAAGATATACCCGATCCCTGTTTGGATGAGCCCATTGACAGTAAGTCCCACACGCGACCTTATCAACTCCAGAAGTATACAGTCAATATGACAACTTTGTATTTTCAAACACAGACTGCAGAAAGGAAGATTTTACGACAGGAAGATGTGTACGAGCTAACGGCTTTTACTCGTTTGGAGGAGTTCTCTGTAAAAATCAGGATGCCAGTGGGAATTGTTACGTGACAGACACTTTGGCGGCGGTGAACTTTTACGGGCAAGCTATAAAGGATAGCCGGGGAATTGGCTACTCGCCGGACGAGACATCCAACGTTGATGACCCGGACTTGATAAAATTGGGAAAGGTTAGTACCGCCGACATTCAAGGGGCGGCCGCCGAAGACAAAGGGCTGTACCAATCCTTGATGTATGGTGACTTACAATCCGGCGCTATTGGTAGTTGTGTGCTTTATCCAGTGGTTTTTTGTGAAGACGGCAACTACGAACTGGCCGTTCGGCTGATGGATGACGAGTCAACTAGCATTAGAAACAGAGTAAGTGTAACTATGGCTGTAATTAAAAGTTTCCTAGGAATTGACTTATAACTCCAGCATTTTATGCTTCTTTTCAGAAATTTAACGTATATTTTGGATCCGTGCCAATTTTTCCGGAAATAGACGTTTTCGCTCTCACTGGACAAATATCTACAGCAGCAGACGTCATGGTCCACTTTAAAGTGTCCAAAAACGTTACTAGACTGCGACTCAAGGGAGTAAAATATTCAATAGCCGTCCCACAGGATCAATCTGTGCCTGTAAAGTTTTGTTTCAGCAACTGCTCAGACGTGACCAACATCAACTTTTTGGCAGCGGGATTTTCCGTAGTGAAATTTGGAACGCCAATAATAAAAGGAAGGAACTCTGTTTGCTCCGGACTGACGACACCGTGTTCCTGTCGTTTTCAGGGTACCTGTGAGTACATTGTGGATCGAAACGAGTGTGTTGACAGGGACGAAGGTAAGTTCGTCGAATATAAGTCAACACCAACTTTTATTTAAATATCGCGTAATTTAATCTTGCGGGTTGTTTTTTTTATACAGTTTGCACTATTCCCTGCGGCTCCGAAAGTTGTTACAGGGGAGGCATACACATATTCTACCTACACGGAGGTGCCATTTGTGGTCACCACCGACACACCCGAGGAAATTGTCAGGTGGAGCAGGTCGTGCTTGCCATAAATTTCAACGGTGATGCTCACCGGGATGTAAACGGGATTGATTATCAGCCTGACAAAGGAATCCCATTTGATGACCCTGACAAAACAAAAACGGTATGGGTATCCAATATTATATGGAATGGATTACCCACCCAGGACCTGGATTTGTACAGTTATCATATTTATGGTCAAAACGACGAAAAAGCCAAAAAAAACTGTACAACATACAAAGTCCCTACGGCGGGGGATGGAAAATACGAACTATCCATCAAAGTCGGGGAACCGTACTACACGAGCGGAATAAAGCGAGCATTCAGTTACAAATTTAACGGCGTCTTTTTGGTGAAAGAGTTTGCTCCTTCGATATACCGCTCTCCGCCGTTTGGGATGGACTTAAACTTGAATTTTGAAGTAGTTGCGGGTGGCGCTAGTTTAAAAATGAAGGGCTACGAGGATACCAGCATTACAGAAGGGTCGATACCCTTGTCATTTTGCTTTGGCGAATGCGAGCTGGATAAAATAGACATCAATTGGGTAATTGGCGCATTTTCAGTTGTGAAATTTAAAAGCTAATAAAATATTTCAAGCGCTTCCTTATTACTACTGTTACTTTAATGTTACCTTATAAATACTGTTATTTAATAATAAATGTAATATAGTGTCAATACTGCGAAACAATATAATGTCATTGTCAGAAATGTCGGCGCAGCATTTTCTCCTGTGCACCCTAGTGATAAGTGATTACCCATGAAACAAAAAGACTGTTTCAAAAAGGACTAGATCTATAGAGTTATAGTGATGCAAAGATCGCTATAACACTTTTAAAAACAATAATGGCAGGCCACTGTGAAAGGCGTTGGTAAACTGCATGGCAAAATGTGTCTGCATATTTATTAATTACATACAAAGAATGTACAGTTACAAAATTAATCTTTTCTTCCATAATTTTTCTCACACATTGTTCATAACAAATCATTAGACTTTTCTTACACATATTTGTTTTCATAGCCATTGTTATCATTATTACATTGTACACATTTTTTTCATATAATTATCTGACAAAAAACAAAGATCTGACTATGGGGACGTTGATTATACAATATGCAAGGCAAGAGCACAACAACAGTGCCACAGATAGTTTCAGATTCAAACGTTTCGCAATGAGAAAAGGCTGTGACTACGGCAGTATTATTAGGAGGAGAATGCTGGAGCAAATGGTCAGACAGTAAGTTTGTACTGCGCAAGTCAACACTTTTAATCTCTTTGGTGATCTGGATGAATTTTCCTCCTATGTAGTGTCAACGATCCACTTTGAATAAAACCTGAAGTGAGTCATAATAATTGCAAGAATTAGTAAGTTAGATAGAAAAAGTTAGCATGGCAAACCTACCGATTTCTAATATTAGATTATTATTACTTTTTCCACATATTTCACAGGTGAACGGCCGCTCTCCCGTATGAGTCCTCTCATGGATCTTTAAGTATTCTGCAAGAAACTCTCTCCCGCAAAACTGGCACTTATACTTCTTACCCCCATGTGCTTCTGAATGTCGTTTCAGTCCCTGTCGAGTCGTAAACACTTTCCCACACTCCTCGCAAATATGTATGTTCTTGATTGTATGTCTTTTTTTATGCTCTTTCCAAAGCGCTTTACTTTCTAGCACTTTGTCGCAAATTCCACAAGGGATTCCAGAAGTAGTTTCGTGAATGGTTAAGTGCCCCAGAAGGCTATTCCTGTTTATGTATTCCTTGCCACAATACTCGCATGTAAACTTTTCAGCGCCGTGCACTAAAATCTTGTGAGATTGAAGAGCAGTTTGTAAGCGAAAGGATTCGTTACACTCGGAACAGCGAAACGCTTTTTCATCCGTGTGGGATCGTTGATGAACTTTTAATTTAGTTTTATCCCCATACACCTTTCCACACTGGGAACATCCAAGAGGATTGGTGTGAATCTTCATGTGGATCCTTAAATGTTCGCCATTATAAAATTCCTTGTTGCAATTCTCCACGTTACAAACGTGCTTGTCACCCACCTTGTGCTCTTCAAATAAATGTTCCTGTAATTTTACTCTGTTACTGTATGCTTTTGAGCACAAGTCGCATTCGAGACGACCTCTGCCGTGCATTCTTAAATGCAACAAGTACCTGTCCCTGGTGGTACAGCGAAAGGAACAGTTGATACACGTATAGATTTTGTCAGTGTGAGTCCTGAGGTGATCCTCAATCTCTGGATAGCGAATTCTAACATTACACGAGTCACAGGTTATGCAGAGCCTGCCTTGGTGACCCTCCATGTGGAATGTGTGAAGTTGTTTAGAGAAAAATGACTTGGAGCACTGATCACAAGTGAATTGCGCCGTTTGGTCAGTAGAACTCCGTAACTTCGTTTCGTGATTGTTCAAATGCTGTTCATAATTGAATGGCTTTCTAGTACTGTAAGAACACAACTCACAAGCGTGAAGACGTGAAAGATATTTCTTGCTATTCTTGCTTCTCTCTCTCTCTTTCTCTTTGTTAATTTTACTTGACTCTTTGTTGGAGTTACGGGATTGGGCACACTTGCTTTTCTTTGCGAGCTGGACAAATTCTTTCTGGATACCCTGCTTCGTTTTTGAAATCGAACAATTCGCTACACGTGAAGTAGTCCGGCGACTTCGCTTGTTCCTAGGCTCATCATCTTCCAGGTCACTTTCCCCATCAGGTTTCCATTCAGTGTCCACTTCACTTGTACTTTTCAACTTAACTTTTGGAATCTTTGTAGTGCTGCTCAGACTGAAAATATTTAAATATAAATAAATCAGAAATCGGCATATAGATATTTATTTATTTATTACTAATTGGTTATTAAGTAAACGTTATACTTTGGGTTCGTCGAAACAATGGATTCCGCATCCATGGGATTTACGTCGTAGTCACAATGATCGGAAAATCTATCGTCGTCATCCACTTCACTTTCATTTTTGATGGTTCTATTATTCAATTCATTACTCCAACTCCAGTTACTAATACTATAACGGCTGAATGCAAATTTATCCAGAATAACGCATGGCACATCCACCGATACTGTGCCTAAAATATATAACAAAAATCTCAATAACATTCAAATTCAGCGTCAGATATTGTTGAATATACACATTTAATTTAAAACCAGTATTGTTACCTTTTTCGTACACCGCTTTCTGGAAATTTGCAACAATCTCCAGTAACTTCCTCTGCCCCCTATTCTTATCGGCTCCAGAGCCCCCAAGTTCCAAATGTTCCGCCACTATTTTCTTAGACTCCAATATTTTACACAGTTCCTCTCCACCAGTGTCAGGTGTAAAGTTCTGTAAAATTTTTCTCCGGAACGATTTCAATTCCTGGACGATTTTCATTTGCGTCTTTTCCAGCTCTTGATGGAGCTCTGCTAGTCCCTTTGCTCTCTCTTTACACTTGTCGCAGGATGATATTTTTGGGGGATTATCATTTTGTTTCATCCGGGCTAGTTTTCGGCTTTCTTCCAACATCGCGGTAATATCTTTAAGCATGTCTTCATTTTTATTGTTTTTTGTTTCTAACAAGTAGTTTAGCAAAATGTTTAATGTTTCCATCGGCGTTACCTTTTCCCGATACATGTATGCTTTGGAAGTGCTCAGGATCACAAGAGAGACAAAGGAAACATCGGACCATATTTGATAGCTGGAAATCTTTAATACACTGATATATTGTATTCACTTGGGATGATGGAATGCCTAGACTACCTTCACGGTAAAAGGAAACCTTTTTTTTGTCAGAGACTTCTTGGAAACTTGGGCTTCAAACTTTTGGGTTAACTAACCCCGATCCGATCGTTACCCCTGTACTGGAGCAAGGGTAAAATTGAGGCGTAAATATGTGCGGTTTTGCCCCTTAACTCTGTAGTTTGAATCCGGGCTCTGGAAGTTCATCAGCATTTTAAATGTTAAATAAAATAAGTCTGCATAACAATATACGACACAAAACATGACACTTATGTTACAAACACGAAAAATGCAAAAATTGTCCACCTATTTCCATTATTCTTCCTTGAATTTTGAAAGTTACTTAATTTGTTCCATTTCGCTTCATTTCACTTACTAGTTGATCTTGATGCGAATACAGTGCAATGCATGAAATTACAGAAATCAAGATCTAACCTTCTCTAGTCGATGCCAATCGCCTGTTTTATTTTGTTCAGGATTTTAAACCTTAGAATTACTAACTAACTAACGAATTAGTAAATTTTAACAAAAATATACACATCAGACATAAGGAGTGACTAGTGACAATACTGTCAATCAAACCAATAATCTTTCTTTTCTGGATCTTTTGTGTTATCTTAAATGTACTCTCACAAAAAGTCTGCAATAAAGTCCTATACATACATACATACAATAATAAATACTTTTAATAACATTTAAAAGAGACGCACTAATTTTATGAGGTGACAATGTTAATGCACAAGTAAAAGCAGTGCTTTTAAAGCACGCAATAGTCACACACAAGAATAATAGTGAAGTGAAATAACAGGTGAAAACATAAACATAAACAAACGAAGGATCAGGTTTTGTCGGTCCGCTGTCAGCTGAGCATGTTGTGTTTCTGATTATGTGTCTCCTTTCTTCTCTCTTCTCTACCACACTACCTATTTTCACTGTAAAATTTACAGTTTACTATTATTTTTTTTAATAGGATTACGACGCTACAGTGTCTACTGCTACAGAAACTGCGGTTAGTGCGGTTATTGCAACTGCAGCTAGCACGTTTTTAGAAAAGGGATTGAAATAATGGAGGAGACCGTGTGTGACTAATGCCGAAACGTGCAGGCTGGAAGCAAGCCTGCTTGAGGGAATTCCAAAAACGACTTCAGTTTGGAATTCAGACGACTTCCACATGCCCCAGCCTGTCAAAGATCGATTTAATCACGTCTATATGACACACGCGTAGACAATGAACACCGGGGCACGTCCCCACCCAAATGGTTAGCACTAAAATAACGTGTATAATTTTCACATATTTTATGAATTTTCTAATTATATGTCTCATGATTGGTTCATTTTGCAGGACAAAATGTTTTCTAAGCTTTTCTTTATTTTTCTGTTTAATTTAATAAGAGTTTTTAAGTCACAATAAAGTAAAAAGAGTAAAACTAATGTTTCCAATTATTTATCTACGTGACATGAGTGTTCAATATTATTCTTTTCTAAACTTTGCAACAAGTGTAGAGGAACGCGCTAACGCATGTTAATATAATGTACATTATTGAGAAAACTCTGATATACTCAATTCGTGACAGGAAAGTATCAAGAATATAGATTTTATGTAAAATTCACATATATTCATGTTCTTCAACAACTTCGTTACCGCCCGGCCCGGTACGAGCAATTCGTGCTTTTATCATTTCTGGGCTCACCTTGCGGAAATCATAAGCCAGTCCCATCTTGCCAAAAATATCCAACATTAGAGTTGTTAAGTTGATGCGCCAGCCCCACTCGGAGGTAGAGTAGTCCCATGGGAATGTGTGGTGGAAGTTGTGGTAACCTGGTTGGGGAAATAGAGCGTTTACGAACATTACATTACGAACAGGTACATGATTGCTTGTACGTTTGGTATTAGGTTTGGAAAGAGTACCTTCTCCAAGACATATAGCTGAGACACCGAGACATTCAACAGGGGCAATATTTTTGTCATAGGGGCGATAACCGAACATATGCGCGGACGAGTTAACGTGCCAAGTTGAATTAAGTGAAAGACAATAGCGGAGCATCACAGCAATAAAATAAGCATTAGATAAAGACTCGCCCCACAAGTACCATGGAATAACTGTTGGTAAGATGAAGCAGCCGACAATCACGGAAGGGATGTAAAACTTCTTTTGGTAAAAAACTACTGGGTCTTTCAATAGGTCGGACATGTCTACTTTTCCCCCAATATTTTTGACGTCTAACGAAAGTTTAGTTGTTTCAAGTTAGATTTCAGTTTTTAGGATTTCTCAAAATAATAATTGGTTTTTTGTATGTTTGCATAACCTGGGTGCTTTTTACAGCATAGCCAACCCACATGGCTGAAGAAAAATCCCCGCTTGGAATTGACTGGGTCGGCGTTCGTTTCTGTATACTAGTCAAAAGATGTAATGAAGCAGTTAATGTATAGAAAGAAAGTACAAACCAGCCCGAAAGCGCTCAGGTTGGTAGCTCCAGTGTAAAGTATTAACCATGGTAGAAATTAAAGAAATTTATAAAAAAAAAATACCCAAGGCACAACAAAAATAAGAAAGCTCATAGAAAATCATGAAATTGTTACATCTCTTAAATATTCCATATCCTGATTAATATATCAAAAATTCAAAATGTCAGAATATTTAAATACTGATTTAATTAGATAAACTCCCAAACCATGCCCAATCTGTACATAATCTCTAAATTTTAAAATTTATGACAAAAAGTTATCCAGCTAAATAAATAAATAAAACAACAACTAAGCTAGCAAAGCTAAAAATATCTGTCAATCCCATAGCCATAGCACAGGTCAAAATACCTTGTGATGGACCCTATCATCATGGTCCATTCATGAATTACATAATAATTAAATGATTAGAAAATATAAAAATTAAATTAAAAAGTTATTTAAAAAACATAAAAATTAAATTACAAAATTATTAAAATTATAAATAAAAATACCTGTGGTCTCTAGCCCACTCATAAATTGAGTTTTGGTAAGCAACAGAGTTACATAATGCCAGGAATACACGTAGTGCAAATACCGCCTTAAAGCTTTTGTGGGACCATAAGCGATGAACGCCTGCCGTGACGCCAAGTAAACTCGTGTTGTAGATGAAAATTGCTGTAATTGTAAATGAAAATATAAAGGCATTGTATACATGTTCAATGGTAATATTTAGTAGAGTTTTGTTGAGAAAAAGTTAGTTTTTTTGTTACCAAATACAACTGTCTTCCAGCTTGCTGAGGTCACTGCTAGGTAGGCTCCGTAGCCAGCTGCAACGTGGAGATAAGTAAACCAGATAACGCTCGTCCATAAAATGTGGTCCATGCAGTTCCAATCTTTATTTGAGGCATCGTCGGTATCATCCTTAGTAGTGGTAGTTTTATCCGTGTTTTCGGTTTTTTCTGCTTTTCGGTTTAGGACGTTTGATTCTGGAGATCCCACTTGATCTTCCAGTTTCGATGATGTGTTCTGGGGTGGCATTGTTGTCACCGATGTAAGTTTTGACAAGAACACGTTTTCTTTGAGGTTTAATTCTTCAAAAATATATATTGATTTTATCGCTCTATTTTCTGTTCATGAATGCACTGTAATTTTCTCAGTTGTCAGTTTGAATTTTTCATAAAGCAAGTGTTGGGTAAATAGAGAATGTCATTTGGCCATGGAACCTGACCCACTGGAGAATTAAACTGCAGTTTTCTAGAAACGTGCCCTATTAATCTAACAATAAGCTATGAAATCTTATTGAAATTTACAGTTTTCATAACTTTTAGCCAGTTTTTTCAGACGCTCTGGGACTTATCTACTATTACATTACTAATACAGTAGTGGGTGGGTACCTTGTGGCTGTTTATCTAGCACACACAAGTTAGCATTAAAACACGTTATCGTAATAAACCTTTTAAAATTCTCTATCCTAAATGAAATGGCCAGATTGTGTACACCATATTTAAACTTTGAATCAAAAACTAGACGTGAAGTGCGCTCTGCCATTGTGCATGGAACTTTTTTTAATTGAGTTACATGACGCTAGCATTTAAAAATGTGATTTTTGCGGTTATATTTCCATATCTAGGGTCGTTGACAAAGTAAAATGAAATTGCTTTCACAGTGGTATTTGCTTTAAAAACACAGGATTAACGTAAACGCACATTTCAGTTGTATTGCCACCAAAGAGAAAGGTATAAAAATAATATATTGTTGGATAAAAATACATATTGACAGCTTTAATTGGATTCGTGCTAACGGGGTTTTAAGTAGTTTGTAACGGAACGTTGATCATAACTGGTTATGCACATTTCTTGTGATTTGCTTTTGTTACGCTACACTATTCGTAAGGATTCATTTGGTTATACGTGCATAAACGCATATTTCATATTTATGCGTTATGGGGTAAGTTGAGACTAGTTAAAGTAACAAACTCAAAAGCAGATTCTTACTTTTTAAAATGATGACAGACAGTACAACGGCTTTACGAGTTAACTTCAACTTTCCTTTGAGACCGTAACGAGAACTTGACAAGAATGGAGGTGTAGGTTTAGTCGTACTACTATAACTTGTAGAGCGTTTGGTGGCTGCTCCCAACCCGAGTGCAGAATGGAGAGTGCAGGTGTTTGGATGTGTACAATGGACTATTATAAAGTAGTGTTAACTTTAACTTTCCTTTGAGACCGTAACGAGAACTTGACAAGAATGGAGGTGTAGGTTTAGTCGTACTACTATAACTTGTAGAGCGTTTGTGGTGGCTGCTCCCAACCCGAGTGCAGAATGGAGAGTGCAGGTGTTTGGATGTGTACAATGGACTATTATAAAGTAGCTATAATATTGGAATGAATAAGCAAGTTTGCAGAGACGACGATTTCTTTAAACTTTACATGTTATCTATACGTGATAATTCTCTCCGGTTGAATACAATTTTATTGCGACTTTTGTGTATTCAAACAAATATACATGGGACGGATGCGGATGTTTGCACACAATTTCGGGCGTATTCGAGTGAAATGCCTCTATTATATGAAATATTACTTCTGTGCTGTTGCAAATTTTTTGTGGGAAATTGTGATGATGAAAATGCAGCATGCACTAGGTAAATACAGCCACCTTGTTCTAACATGAGTAGTTTGTTTTTGTAGTCGTGGGATGTGATAGCATAATGAATTTGATGGGCAAGTGATAAAGTTTAAGGAAAGCTTTTTTATTGAAGGCGACTGTAAAGCTTCGACATTGCATTTCGCCATCTTGTATACAAGGAAAACTGTTCATTAACTGCGCATTTAATTTGCTCACATTCCATTATGCTTTTAATAATAGAAGTACGCATTTCATTGCATTTATTGTAAATGCAATGAATATTTTAACACGATGTGTCTGCATGATCGTAGGTGTTGATACATTTATACAAAAACTGTTTTTGACTACTTTATTCTTTATCTTGTTAGTAATTGAACGGACTTTTGAATAAAGTTATAAAAAAATAAAACAATCACCAAAAACACGAGCATGGCATGTAAAAATCTGCAAATATTCTACTTATT
>JAHZNB010002810.1:0-11237 GCA_027744295.1 Callyntrura guangdongensis | reverse complement strand
AGTGAAACGAAGTCCAAACTGTGACTCTGGCTGATGTGACAACTATAGTCTTCCGCAATACCGTCATTTGGGTGAAATGTTTGCATAAAATTAAAAGCTACAGCGACAATTTCCAGAGCATGATTAGGCGACGCAAAACTGGAGGAAAGGAGTTTAGTCCAAGACAGTAATAGTTTGTAAAGTAGAATACCTACATAAAGTCACATTGCAGTACAACTGTTTGGTTTATAAAAATGAATGAAGTAATACTACTAGCGACGGTCGAAATTAGTTGAACTCACAAACATGACCTTCCCACAGGGCTAAGTTACTTTTGACCTTTTTGAGTACCTTAGTTGCATCGTACGTGTGTATGCAGGACTCAGGCCTTTCATTTCACAACTTCTTACTCCCGCGGTCCAAAGGAATTCTCACATGACTTTCTACATATTTTTCCTACCTTAGTGTTCAACCTGTTCAGTCTTCCAGACGTTTCGTTTGGCAATGGTTTCAAGTATTCACTTCACACAGTTTCACGATATGGACGAGTGGTAAGGCGTTAATCTCTCAGTCTCTCACATTCACACATTTCAGTCCACTGACAATGAGTGTAAAGTATTGGCGATTTTGTTATTGACATTAAAACAATTCATGCTTGAAGCCACTACAAACTGCCTCTGTCGCCATATTAGATACACTGATTTTAAGGAAACCTGAACGGTCAAACGTATTTGCATATCACACAAGGATGAATGAGACAGCTAGAAAATTTGCTCCCGCTGAATTTAACTGGTATAATATTAAGAAATCGAAACTTTAAAGTGACAACTAAATAGTAATATCTACTGCAAAACGTACTTGTTTATTTGAATTATTAAATTAAACCCGTACTCCCCGATACACTGACACGAACGAACAACAATCTGGGTAGAGACACGTTTCCTCTAACACGACATCTGATCGTTTCCTCCACTGTTCCCATCTTTATCCGCTGTTTTGTCTTCCATTTGTTCAGCCAAAAAGGAAACAGGATGCTGAATTGGAATACTTGTGCATTGCTATGCAAGTTGCCTGGTGCGCCAAACCATAGTATCAGAAGGAAGACCAAAAAGGCAACCACACCATTGGAAATTGCGCATCCCATGTTTGCTTGTTTTCCGTTCTTATTCCAAAAGCACTTAAAAGTGGATCACTTTTTATTTATAGGTATTTGCAAATTGCTAGCATAGCATGTCTATGTCTGTTCCCTGTAAACATGTCTTAACTTACCATGTATATGAAAAGTTCCAAAAACTAGTAGGGCGTTATATATAGCTACATGTTGTGGTACTGTACTGGTGTGTAGTGAGTGAGTAATATGATGTTGGGTTCTCCGTGCCGCTTGGAAATCGATATAACGACCTGGAACTGCTATAGGTATGTGGGAAATGCCTGTCAGTAGCAGACAACGTAAAATATTATTGCCTCTTATTTTCGTCTTCCTATACAATTCATCATGAAAGGATACGTAAATTATGACAGTAAATAGTTATTGGTAGTTGTAGTCAAGTTTATGTCATAGGATATTAACTTGATTGACAGGGAACTACCGATATCTCTGGATAACGAACCAAGAATGTGCATTTATTCTGCTTACATTTAAACCACACAAGTTCAAACTTCCAATAATAATTTTAGTATAGCTGTTACTACCTCGTATTTTCAAATTAAATATTACGTGTATACATTCAACATTTCACTTCACTTTGAGATAAATGAATAAATGTGTCTTGATAAATTTGCTCAGCACGGATAGTGACCGTACTTATTTCTTCCAATTAGAATACAGTAATTTAAGAAACGCCTTTAATCTTCCCGTCTCGTTTGCAGTCGTGCGTAACGGTAAGTGTTTTTTACTTTACAGTTGAATAAAATTTGAAATTTTCTTCGAATAAATTTGTAGCTTGAAATTGGTTTCCCTTTCTTTAAAAAGTGTCAAGAATAAAAGTTTCTACAGATTTGGGCGAGGAACTTGTAAGACTTTATTATTGATGCCAACTGTTCGGATCAAAGGACCAGTTCATAAATCCATTATTTGGTACGTGTACATGATTCGTGTGTCGATAAAACGCTTGACGCGCTGACATTACTACTTGTCGTATACAGTCACCCACCAGAAAGCATTTAATGCATCGCTGGTTTTTGTGGTTAATTTACAGTGTTTACTAGTTAGTGTAGTATAGTACACTGAATGTCGTGTGTTAAGAAAGGGAACACACTCAAGCTCATCTGATTGTTGTTAAATTTACATTGTGGAAATGTCAAAATTTAAATTTAGCATTTAAAATGGCATATTATGACTGTCTGTTTTTTTTGCGCTTACAATTTGCAATGGTCGTCATTTTTGCCGTCATTGTATACTAAATACAGGTAGAAGAAAGGCCATTGCGACGCCGTGTTCACTTTTACCTAAAAATCGGCATCATTTGTAAACGATAACAAGGATAGTACCGAGGAAAAATGACATGTTTCTACGACAAAGCATTGGAAACCACATATCATGCTACTAGCACTATTCTCTGCCAAATATCAAAATATCTACGACAATAGAAGTAATTATAATTTTAAAAAATGACATGAAAATACAAGGCGAATTTAACAATATCTTGTTTTTCCAGTATAACAGTAATGAGTGAAATAAAATTGAAATGTTGCAGGGTACACACCTATATTTGTCGTGGAAAATGGGAATGCTCCTCTGCAAAGGATATTAAGTTGAGGTCTTGGATGAAATCCTGAAGAAAGGTGTTCATTCAGTTGGCTGAAAGAAGGCAATGTACCGGTCAATTGTGAGCAGCTACTACATTGCATGGTATATTTGTTTCATGGTTATCATGTTGAACAGTAGTGGGAATAAAAATGTCGGCGTTTGATCTGCACAGTATCCAGAGACCACGGGGCTGCATCATTCCTGGTACAACAAGGGAAGAAAACGGGCTCTTGAACGGTGCCAATGCGTCCAGCTCCAATATCGACACCACCTAGGATGGTTCAAGAAAATAGTTGGTTTCATTCTTGTTATAACTTCACTGCTCGTCCTAATATGGAACGAGGTATGAAATAAAATTGTATGTCACTATGAAAATTCAAAATGATTTTTGTTACGAATGACAATTTTTGTGCAAAAGAGGAAGGCAATCGAAAGCTCAAGGTCATATCATGAGGGTCTTCGATCAGTATTCCCGTTGGTTTCGTCGGAGGTGATTCTCCCAGAAAACGAAGGAAAGTTGGTGCATATTGTTGGCTATTTGAAAATCATGGAAGCCTTAGAAGATCAATTTTATGGCGTTTCAATAGCCGCCGTAAAGCTAAAAAGAAGAGTGCAAATGTACCAATGGGTCGAAGAAAAGATTGAGTAAGTATCAGACCAAAATTAACAATAAGTGTGTGCATGTACACCAGACAGTTAAGTATCAAGCGGAAAAACAATTTTATTATGTTAATATAAACCAGCGAATCTTCAAGTTCGGAGCAAATACAAGCTCAAAACACAACATTCAAATATTCACAAATGTGGAGAGATAAGCTAGTTGATAGTACAACATTCTATGTGCCACTTAAGCATGAAAATCCCAGGTAACACAAGCAATTAAAAAGCTACACAAAATTTTCGATTGTTATAAATAATGATAATATTTGTCAACTATTGGTTCGTTTCTCAACTCCTTTCGTTTTTCATCTTTTTTATAGATTTATTCCAATTAAAAGTGAAGTGCGCGTAAATCCATACGTCTATATAGGAAGCTTTGCACTTGGCAAAGAGTTGAAGAATAAGTTTGTAAACTTTATTCAGTTCACTGGAGGTGAACGGCCAGAGACATTTGACATTAAAATGCACATGGGACTATACTACCACTCTAGTGACATTTGGAATCCTACCGTTGGAGATTTAAGAATACAATTTTCATTTGCTGGACCAACAGGCTCATACGTACGAACAAATACTGATTTGAAAGATTGTATACATCAATTTAAATCCATTGTTATAATGTAAGAAATGTGTTTTTATGCCCAACAGGTGAGTCGTAGTGGCAAAGCAGGTTAAAAATCAGTTGAAGCCTTTTTACACAGAATCTGGTGCCCATATTGCCTTTTTGCACGAGGGGAAGAAGAGTCATTTGGAAATCTTTAAGAAAGAGCATGCCATGATCACACTGTATGTGTGGATCTTTCGTGTTTTTGTGACGATTACATCCATTTTCGGGTGTTGGCTTTCGTCTAAGACCATCACACTTCTGAGTGAGTGAAACTATAAAATAACCATTTAACAATTAAGAACTACGGTCCATAATTAGTTCTTGTCTTCACTTTTAGATCGACGTAATCACATTGTAAAGAACTTAATGTCAGTGGGACCTATGAAATTCAGCTTGATTACTGCAACGTTTTTATGCTGCTCAACGGCAGGTTTTGCTTGGATATTTCACAAACCACTATTCGCATTTCTAATGATAACCTTTGCGCTCTGCTTGTTGTTCTACTATGCTCTAGTCGGAAACAATGTTAAATTTAGTAGCAAGTCTACAATCGCTCTTCCTCAGTATTCGCAATTGTATTAACAATGAATTTTCTTCAACTGAAACAGTATAACGTAAATAATGAAATGAGTACAGTACAACACTACATTCGTTAATATGATAAAAATGCACTACACAAAATAAATTTAAATACCTACATATGTTCAAATAAGATTTTAACCTGAAACAATTTAAATTTCGATATAGACATGATCATGGACCGTGCCTCTTTAAATATTAATTTTTAACCGTTGTTTCATTCGTATTACGGGTATTGTGTACCATAATTAAATACACATACACGCGGTCGGACCAGCAAGCAATGCTCTGAAACAGGCTCCACGTTTGAGAAGATCTCCATGTGCCAAGCCCCGACCTACGAACTTCTTGATTCTTTCGTCGTTCCCGATTGCATTCAGTGTGATCTTCAACGCCTAAAAGTTGGTCTTCCAAAAACTAATTGCGATACAGACTGTTCTTCCTCACGCCGTTCTTCTTCCTCTTGCATTCTTGTTATTGCTAGTGTTCGACTCTTCATTTTTTGTTTTTCCAATTTCTCAGCCTTAAAACATCAAATCGTGCCCGTTTGTTAGCAAAAAAAATTTAACTCTAATTTTAAAGAATAGTTGCTCGTTTTATATATTATCTTATACCTCTTCTCGAGTCTTCAAACTAACTATAAAGTCCTCTTCTGCTGATACCGATAAAGTTTTAAGTTTTTGTTTGTTGTTCTTTTTTGTCACTAATGTAACGTTTACCAATCCATTACCTGTAGTGGGTTCTGTAAATAAAGGGAATACGACAACAATAGAAATGCCTTCTAATGTGAGAGCATGTGTTTGAATAGTTTTTAAATAGGTTGTAAACAATATACCAGAATGTTTGAATGCAGCACTCATGGGTATTGGCAAATCAGCCTTGTTTGACTTAGCAGCCACTTGAATAGATTCATTGCACATTTTTTCAAATGCTGCCAAAAATTCGTCATCTTCATAATTTTTCCCCGATTTTCCTCCATTCCCTTCTTCCAGTTCATACTGATCATATGGGTCAATAGTTTGTTCCTCCACTTCTGGCACTGGTGCTGATGGCTCAATATCTTCAGCGACATCCTCCTCAGGAATACGATTAAGTAAGGGAGTTAGCATTTTTAATCCTTCTGCTGATCGCCGTCGTGCTTTAAGTCATAATACGAAAAATATATTATAGATTACATACATCTACATTACACTACCTTGAGTTTGACGTATATTATCAGCATATTTCATGACTTAGATTACCTTTTTTAGATTTGCTCCCTGACGATACACCTGGAAGTCTTAAAAGGTTCGTTTGGATGCTCATTACTGCTTTAAGATCTTCACTCTTAACTTTCTTCCTTAGTTGCTCATCCATTTCTAGAATGTCCCTTTCCGCATCTTCCATTGTTTTAGCAAGCCTCCACCTTCCTCGAAGTCTTTTCATAGTATCTTCATAAAATTCTTGTACAGAATATGGAAACTCGTTTGTCTCCCAGTATGGCAAGTTACGTTTGTAAACGTAATACAGCTAGACCGAAAAAAAATAAATATAAAGATTTTTGGGTGCTTTGAAAGTTAAGAATATCACAATTAAAAGAATACATAAACTTGAAATCAAAAATACCTGAAAATATTTTAGAAAAAAATTTAGTCTGCGTTTCGAATTGCTACTTGTTAAATAGTCGCCACAAATACGCAGCATTTGACAAACCATTCTTACTCTGTACATGTTATCAGGTGGATCCATTCTTGTAAACGTGTCATCCCGATAAGTTACTCCAAACGTGATTAAATAATACCATATCTACGTAATAAAAGAAAGGTTGTTTGCAATTANTACTCTGTACATGTTATCAGGTGGATCCATTCTTGTAAACGTGTCATCCCGATAAGTTACTCCAAACGTGATTAAATAATACCATATCTACGTAATAAAAGAAAGGTTGTTTGCAATTACCACATTACTTTTCAGCAAGGAGAAATTTTGTACCATGAAATAAATATTAATTACGTTAAATAATGTGGTTGTCGAAATTGCTCTGTATGTGTATATGTACGCAAGGTAATGGCAAGTCGACATTCTAAAAATATTAAGGTCATCAAATTCATAATCGCAACCCAACCTTATTTGCTCTGTGAGATTTTCTATAACAGAAATGGTGACACTTGGCTGTAAAATGAGAAGATAGAAAAGGACATTTGGCTGTTAGGGTAATCACATATGTTCAAAGAACAGATTTTTATATTTAAGAGATGAGTTAACATACCTTAAATTTTTTAATTGCTGCAAGTAGTGCAGCAGCAGATTCCATTTGAACATAGCTATATTTCCACGGACTGCACAAAATCTTGACGACGAGTTGTGTTTTCTGTTAACAACGAATGCATAAAAATTTAAATATGGAAGCTACAAGTCCACAGTAAATACCTAACATAATACATTGAAACATTGAAAATAAATTTTCCTTAACTCTTAACTCACCTGAGGATCTTTCCAGTCATACATTCGCAAAACGTTGTCTGCTCGTTGTAAAGTAGATTTATTGAGATCTTCCCACAAAACGTGCTCCATAAAGGCTTGTAACGGGGGCTTCTTTTTCTTATGAATGGCTCCACCAGCGGGTGGACATATGTGGTAGTAAGCACTGTCGAGCATATACACATATCGTGGTTCCATATTCCGAACTGTTTTCTTTCTCAGCATTTCATCCTAAAGAGTGAAAATATAAATGAAGTCCTAATTGATAATTACACGTGAATGTTTTCAAGTCGGAGGAGGTATCGAATATTACCAAATATATCTTCATCCTTCGATGACTGTCTGAGCTCCGGTACAAAGAACAAGATATCGAAAATCCTTTTGCAGCATAGTACATAGATCCATTCCGATGTCAGGAAATACTCTGGATAAGATAGCGACAAGACGGGAGTATAACGGAACAAGGTCTATACGTTGTCTCGGGACCAAAAATAGTCGCCTGGACGAAACAAAAAGTAATGTTCAAATCAGCTACAGCAAAGTTGCCACGCCATAACCGTGAAAGTTATTATTGACCATGTGTAAAGTTTGATAATGTCTTTCTACCTTACTAAATCCCTTCTGTGTCGCTTATTGTTAAAACTTTCTGCAAATTCAATGGCCGCTTTGTCAATCATATTTTTGCTCACACAGTTCTGCAAGCTGTCTAAATAGCTTGTAAAAGCTTGTCTCTGTGGATGTACACCGCTATCTTTTGTTTCTGGAGCTTCCCTTTCTTCTTCAGTTTCTGAAACACCATGAGGGAATATAACGATCATACCGCCATAACTTGATAGTTTTAATTTATAGAAACTTTTCGACATTTACCCAATCGCATAGATGGAGGCAGATCTCCTTCGATTTCTGCAGGCAGCTCTTCATCAACAGCTTCTTTATCTTCTTGGAGCTCTGCTTGCTCCAAATCAGGATCAAATTCATCAACCATTTTTTCCTGTTCCTCCATCTTTTTAGCCTATAGCAAACATGTCGATTTTTGTATAGTGACATCAAACTAAGTATGTATACATTATATTAGTTATAGTTATGAATTAAATTACTAATTTGTTTACCTTTTCTTGCATTTGCAAGATATTATCCCTGTAAACAACTGGGGGAAGGTAGACTTTAAGATCAGGATAATCTTGATAAAACTGTCGCGATTCCTCGTTATCATACAAAACTATTCCTGGAACTTCCGTGAGAACTTCCCCATCTTCGGTGGTCAAAAGTGCCTTTTCTAATTCATCTTCCGGGTCTTAAAATTCAAGAACAAATATTTCGAGTTGTCTTCAAATAAATAGATTGAACAATGAACATACTATAATAATGAAAGTACTATATACCAGCAGGAAGTTGTCTAAGGGTAGGCATATCTATGTTCAGTAGGTAAGCTAGCTTGGATGCGTTAGCATGATATTTTTCGAATCGTGTGGATAACTCAGCGTGTGCTTCCTGTCGATCAGACGGAATTTCCCCCTTTGTCACAAGCAATTTTCTATTGTACTTCTCAGATTTCAATAACTCTTCATGTTTCTGTAATTCAAATATAAAGAAAAAACATGCTGAAATTTAAAATAACCTTTTCCACCAGCACACATTTATACAGAGTATATGGTAAATAAAATACCTTGATTATATTGGATTTAACGACATCAAAATAATCTCGTAGCACGCAGTTCACTTCTTTTCTTCTGCTATCTGTTAATGCCTCACTACGAAGTAAGTTTATTATGCAATTATCATTTTTCTCTAACCCTTCCTCTACATCCTTTGGTAAAACTCCAAGTAGGTCATCACATAGACCTCGGAGTAGTGTGGCAAATGGAAGTAAAAACTGCATTCCTTCCTTGTCAAGGAAAGCCATATTCCTTATAGTTATTACCAATAAAGAAAATCCTTCTTGATCTGGTAAAACACCCCCTAAGAACAGCTCAGCAAACAATCGTAGGTCAGATGAGACTTTGCTAAGTACAGCAGGAACCTACAAAGATATAACATATTTGTGAGCCTTTAATTTTTTAACAAGCAGGAAATACGTAATAATTTCAATAACACTAGCGTATTAAGTAGTAATCAACTCACAACTTCCGTTTTTTTGGTAGGTAACATCTTTTTAAAATTTTCAAGGAGGCAACCTGAAAACTCGGCATATCGTTTATGGAGCTCTGAGCAAATGCCCACAATAGCTGTAATTTCACTTTGCTTTAGTCGTCCTTCAACGATTACCGCAGCGATTTCACTTTGGTATTTTGTAAGATTTAGTGAGTTTAAATCCGCTTCTATTGATGACTTCTGTGGAGCTCTGAGCAAATACCCACAATAGCTGTAATTTCACTTTGCTTTAGTCGTCCTTCAACGATTACCGCAGCGATTTCACTTTGGTATTTTGTAAGATTTAGTGAGTTTAAATCCGCTTCTATTGATGACTTCTGGGACTCCACAAATTGTTTCTAAATAGAATAATTTCATGTAAATTCTTATCAGTTCAGTTTCAGTATCGTAAAAACAATGTGCACTTCTTACGGTAATCCATACCATTTTCCTAACGAATGCCGTGCATTTTTTCAAATTTGAGTCCAACTTTTTCCCCTTCACGAGTTTTTCAAACGCTTCGTAATTAACATTAATATTGCCTGCACGAAATGATCTTCGTTCTTCAAATCTTTGATTCCATTGTTCCACGTAAATTGCAGCTGCCCGCTGCAAATTACAATCAAAAAAAGAAATATAATCACTTATTGTAAGGTATGTCAACTACATTGTTGAATTTGTGGAAACCTGTTGATTTTCCTGAGGAAATGGGGCGTCTATATCTACGAAAAGATTACTCTGTGCATTTTCCCCTTGCGTTTTTCCAGATTCCATATCTCTAGCGTGTGCCTGGTCACAGCTTAGTTGGGCACTAGATTTTACCTTATCGTCCGCCATTATCAATACCCTTTAACTTATGGATCTCACATATAAAACAAAAAATTGCTTTTTCGACAATTACTTCCCTCTCATGACACAACCATTTACCAACAATGTAACTTCAATTTTTCATATTAGGTGTAGCACACAGATGGAAAAATCATTTTTCCCTGGTTCACTTCTGATATTAATTATAATAGCTCAGGTGCAGCATTGTCTAAAGATCTAACGGTCTCGCCATACCTTTTATCAAATTTGCTTATCGGTGATGAATTCCTTCCCTTCACAGTAACACCATATGTCTTCATTAAACCCGAGATGGAAAAGTTGAAACCTGACTTAATTTATTGTGTGATCATCCCAAAAGTCTTTAATACCTTTTATCACTGACACGACAGACTACCTCTTTTTAATGTGTGTACGTACACGTGCAGGAAAGCGTTTTCCCATAATGCCCATCTCACCATATAAACTGCACAACAACAGTATCTACAATTCCATTTTATTTTATTCCATTGTCTTTATTCCAACTAATGATACCACCGCACACCGGCTGGTATTTGGTATTGATATCCAAGATCCAATATTCTTTGATATTGGACTGTATGAGCACCAACATGTAAAAATAAAGGCAGTGCAATTACGGATAATGTACTTCATGTAATATATGTCTATCCTTGCATGCGCTTTTGTATTAATTTCAAGTGACAGGAAATCATCATTATCAACAGCGAAGCACATTAGATGCAGCTTGTTGTTTATTGTACAAACTTTGAATGTTCAATTCAAACCGTTACACGTATATTCAATTTTAAAGCCTAAAAATCGAAATGTATACCAGGTAGATTTTATGTGACGATTATAGTGATAATTAGTAGGCCATGCACAATGCATCAGTTTATCTTTCACAGTTTTACAGTTGACAGTATGTGTCATTGTCCATTGTAATTCGACTCCCGATAATTCACACAGGTATTTAATTATTTGTTTAGGTAATACCTCTGCATCCCAGTTGCAATGGTACTTTGCCGTGTACTGTGTGTAAAATTGCTTGTTTTTGTACTTTCACATTTCCTTTCTATACATGTCGCTTGCAAACAAATGGAAGAGAAAGAAAACAAAATCTAGACAGAAGGGAGATAGGAAAGTTAGGTTGTAGTTTTGTAACGCCAATTTTTACGGCCCCAGTTTTAAGGTTTTCATTTCATTTTTATACTCTCCAGGTTTGTGTTTTGTATGACATCGCTCATGATG
>JAHZNB010002809.1:0-21148 GCA_027744295.1 Callyntrura guangdongensis | reverse complement strand
TGAATAATGGAACCTAACATAAGATAAACCTCAAAATTGTCAGTTTTATTTACGTCAATAGTCTTGAAATGGTAAATTGGGTAAAGTAATACTTTTTATTATGAAAAGTCCTCAGTGATTCAAAAAAGTAAATTTTCGAAACCCCCGCTGTACCCAAATCTGTATCTTCATCCAAACCATCCACCAGACAGTAAATTCTTTACGACAAGTTAGCTACATTTTGGTCCTTTAGCGTGGCATGTGCTTACCTTAACTTTTAACAAATTCTTTTATAGAGTACTTTAAATACAACACAATTCCAAAAAGCAATGACCAAGGGTTGTATATACCTATATTGGTACACATTTGTCAGGGTCATAACTCAATACTAATAGGTAAGATTAAACATTCCATTACAAAAATACCCTTTACAGCCAACAATAATAATTACTTATGCGCTCCGTTGTGGTAAAATGGAAATGAATAATTATTTCAGCCTATATCATTCCAAGATGTCTATGTCTATGACTATGACGCTATTCCCTATCTATAAACTTACAAATGAGCTATTGATCTGTTGATGCGTTGAACGTTTTTTTACATATCCTACTACTGTACTAGGTTGTTTAAACAGCTAACGATAAAAATCAAAATTTTGGTTAAGCTCCTTTTAGTGTCAGTCATTTGCTCTTCTAAAGAGCCTCCTTGTCCTTCTCGTTATTGCTAAAAGACACGGTGTCAGACGTCACCCAGCATGACACCCATTGTTCTTTGTTCCCAATATCACATTTTAAATCAGCCATTAGCTGCATTTTACTTGTATTAATAATAATGATAGTACAATACAGTGGGTTCCTCAACACAGAATAACTTGAATGTTTGACAGTTGGCCTTAATGAACGGCTCAATTGAAATCGTGAAATATCATCATTTTCTGCGTCCACAGTCCACACTTCACAGTGCATACACATTCATAACGTTATTGGATTACAGTACAGTGTATAAGGTCATGTCAAATTCTGGTGCAGTACTAAGTACTAGCTACCTTGCGAAATATTATTGCTGTATTACCAATTATTTAACTCGTCTGAACTTAACTTGTGCTCACGTTTGACGAGGTTGTAAAACTTAACTTTTTCTGTTGCACTTTTGCAATCAATCACATATGTACGTATGTACCTTTGCTAGCAATTAAATTCCGGTTGTTTTATTACAATTTGGTGATAAGTTCTTGATTAAAGACACTCATTTTTTCGACATTCCTTAGTTCCATTTCTGCTGTATGAGATAACAATAAAGTACTGCACTTATTGCACAATCATCTCAATCACACAGGACAACTAGTGTGCAGGAGGTAGGTGCGCTACATGACATGCCTATGTGTTCCCTTTGTTCATCCATAGACTGAAACTAATTGTAAAAAACGCTTATCTTAAACGCTATCGGCAATCACATTACGGGCTCATTACTTGCAGCAAAGGACAATATTAGTACATTACACAGATAAATACCCATTACAGACAATCTTGTTGGGTTGGGCTCGGGAAAATGAAAAATGAGACGCTCTACATGATCTTTTCCCTCCTCCTTCAAAATAAATGCGCACGTACTTCTGCTATGCAAGTAATTACCTATTACACTAACTGATTGTATTTTGTCCAAAATATTTAGCTCAAGTGCAAAAGAAAATTTAAGAAATGTGTTTGGCACGACACAGTCTACAGTGCCACCACCTTGCCGTTTTTAGTGTACTTGGCTTATCAAACTCGCACTTCATGTCATCAGTCATCACGTTCCTCCCAAATATGCGTATTTTGAAAAATGGGATTTATTTAAACTGGGTGTCTCGCCACAGTCGCCATTCTTTTTCTCCACAGGAATTGTAATGTGTCTCCACCTTTTGTCAAGGTTTATTACACTGAGCAACAAATCATTTAAAGATCAATCATAGTGAACGGATGGAATTTGCTAAAATGCTTTTTGTAGTTTCCACCATTATTCCATCGAATTAGATTTGCGCGTAATGTCATATCTTTTATTATCAGCTCTGAATAAGACACGTGAGCTATTTAATGTCTCATTAGTTATTTGTGTGGTTGCAAAGGTGAAATCTTCATGGCCCATCGTCGTGCGTGAGGGGCTAAGATATGTGACCCCTCTGGGTTAGCTGCGGGATAGTTACGACGACTGTCAAACGGCAAAAACACACACATACATTACGTACATAACAGAATACCTAACTATCTATTATAAAAGTTNGCGGGATAGTTACGACGACTGTCAAACGGCAAAAACACACACATACATTACGTACATAACAGAATACCTAACTATCTATTATAAAAGTTAAAAAAATGAATGGTGTAGCAGAAAAGTATTATCACAACGAAGATGGACGGTGTTGAAGAAATGTTTTATTTCATTAACTCAACTGAAGTAGCTCACCTGCTGAGTTTTTCTTGTTTGATAACCTGATCCATGAACGACAACGACGGATAACTTCTTCTCACATTTTTGTTAGTAAAATTTAACCAAGTGAAATAATATTAATTGTTTTTTACAGTTTTAATGTTGCCACATTTCGATCCATTTAAGTACCATATTAGCATTTTGATACAATGGGCATGTTACAATTTCAATCATCGTGATGAAGTGCATATGAAGGTGCCTTTGTGTGATGAAAAGAGTGGACACGCATTTGTACATTTTTCATCTTTCCTAAAATCGACAACTGTTAGGTAAATTGATAGCATTACAGTTGTGTGGACAAACAAACTATAAAACGTAATCAGAGCAGAAGAAAAATGGAGTACCAGAATAGGTAAGCGATTAAAGGAATAAACATTAAATTAAAAAAAGGACGACTCCCTGTCAAGTGCAGTGTCATATCGGCGGCAGCTCACTACTTGTCAATACCTTTGTATTTCTAGGTGGTACGTAGTCATTGGTGAGTGACACCATACCGGTCAAAACCAACTAAATAGAGTCGTTTGAATACCGAAACTGTTCATTTAGTACGCACATGCCCATTAATCAAAAGTGTAATTTGAGGAGGAGGAGGCCTGTTGCCAGTATTGCCAGTTCTCGCTTTGCATTTTATTGCTGTTATGTGTTGTGAATTTTTTGCCCATACAACCGTGAATATCATTCAATAATAATATCGCCAGCAATGCAAATCATTTCACCATAAAATAGGAGTAGCGCGAGAGGGGCTTTCAACTTGGCTTTGTAAACGGTCAACAATCATAATTTAATGACCTGTTATTATTATCGAATTGGTTAGGAGTAAATAACAAAAAGGAGTACATATTATAAATATTTACGGTCATACATGGATAAAGGACAATCCCTGATTTTTACCGCCTTCTTTGACAAATTCACAGTAAATGGTTCTATTTTCTGCATACTTTTTTATGCATGTTCATAAACACAAGTGACATAGCTCGAAATTCAATAAAAATAGCGATGTTGCAATATCGTCATTTCACTCACTTCGGTGAGTTTATATAACACGTCTTGTAAACCAAGTTAAACATTGTATTCGGTCGTCAATAATCAGTCATAAATAAGTGATCAATTTTTATGGGTGTCCCTTTGAGCAACTACCTACATTTATGCACATTGTATATCCTTCCCAATTTAGAGAGAGATAATATTTAAAACGTCTGTTCGTCGTGGTAAATTTTAAAATGATACATTATAGCGCTGTTGTAAAACCGTCTGTATACAATGCATAATTGCATGACATTCGTTTTGGTTACGGCCAATTGGTACGTAGATCGGTACTTCCATTAATAAACGTATACAAAAAGGGATTTTTTATCAATTTCTACTTTTACGTATTTAAAGAATTTTTATTATCAATCCCTCTAAGACACATGAATGTGACTTAGGTCATTCTTACAGCGAAGCTCCGGCAAGCTGCAAGTTCGTAAATCTGTTTATAATTAATTATTTTCGTCGATGGCATTTGAACCAGTGCTACAAGACGGATATGGGATCACAGACTAAAAATGTGCAACCAACACTATGTAGTGCTATCGCTATCTTGTTAATGCAACCAGTAGTGGTACCTTTTAAGTACATATAATAACCACATGATCACACGAGGGTGCTACTAGTGATCTTAAGTAGTTTTATCGATCAGTGCGTAAAAAATGAATTATGATAAGTAGACTCTCTAATGTGACCTATCTACTTAAACTTACAACTTTATTAATATAATTAATAGTTATTGTAAATAACAATCAGTCCGATTCAGTTTTCAAGGCGTACAGGAGTAAATTTTTATTGGACACAGCGACAACTAAATTTTTTTTAATAGTAGTGCGGTACCGTACACGCACCTGTTATAAAGAGCAATGAAGAGAGGAGTTAACAAAGTTTTGAAGAACTTTGAAGATTTACGATTACAGCATGAACCGTCGTCTATTAAATTACGAACACATGCATGCCTAAGCATATAACTACCAACTGTGTATTATATATAGCGAGCGACAAAGAAGCCAAATAAGGGTCACGGCAAAGGCCATGTAAAATGTTATTATTATTATATAGACGTACAACGATCTGTCTTCAGGTGGAGTCAAATGAACAGTAAAATGAGTACTTTATTATTTTATTTGCACACTATCACATTGCCCCGCACAACTTCGTAACTTCGATGACCAGTTTGCATAGTAGTGTTCTGTCTGTTATATAGATAGCACGAAATTACAAAATTCGAGCAAGCAGTGCTCTTCAAGTAAGTAATATTTGTATCGTATTTAAAAATCCTAACAAAATTTTACCTTTACACAATCTTTAAATGTATACTTTCTCTTTATATATTGTTTTATGGTTAGTGGAAGGCGCAAGATGAACTGATGATAAAAGTCACAGATATCCTTAGGGTAAGTTTAAGTATCTAGTAAATGAACCTTAGTTTGATGTCAGAACAACATTCGCAGCCATATTGAATTACTAAGGTGTACGAAAATTTCAACGTATAACTTACTGCGTCATAACCGATACACAGTATTGTAGTACGGTGAAATAAAAGTAAAATTCATTATTTAGAGGAAACATTGTAGAGAAAACTTTTCCATAGGATGACATTATAATTTATGTATCTTCGCGGGAATCCTTTAGAGTACCTTGCTACTTTGCTACCGTAAAGATATACGACCTAGAGATATAATTTGTGACCAGTTTGCACAAATAATAATCACTGCATTGCATTGGTGTTCGAACTTCGTTTGTTATGGTGGCAGTCGCCTGCTATTCAAAATGTTTTATCTGGTAATTAAACTATCAAAACGTTAACAGTCGGCGACTAAAATTGGAGATGCAAATCATCACTCAAGTTTTACAACGTTACCTTATTCGCAGTACACTTTTTTCGAATTTAACTCTGGGTAAAGTAAAAGTGATGCCGACAGAACGTACTAATGGAGATGCGGAGAAAGTACTATATTCTCAGTGAAAAAATTCAATCTCAATGAATACTACCGTTCTGCTTACATGTAAATTACAAAACTATATATTGTAAAAGTACCAATCAATTCGAATCGCAGTTATAGATAGCAGTGCTGCAAGGAGGCGAATGAATGTCAATGAGTTACAATAATGACTTGATTGGCTACATCCTAAATACTTGACCGCACAGTAATTTTACACCTGACATAACTTTCAACGTGGGTGGATACTTAACAAAAACGATGCTACCAGATTATTTCGAAAATTTGTATTTAAAAGTTAGTAGAACTCTCCTGATCACTTTTATTACATGCATCTAAAGTTCAATATTGACTCTATCCACCAACCCACTCAAAGAATATGTCTTGAAATTTGTCCTTATTATCGTTGTTGTAGTTGTAAATATTTGTATATTTGTAAATGGTGAAGTGAAACTAAATTGTTCCTGAAATAGGGGTTCACGTTCTTATGAGTTGACATTCCTTGTTGACAGCATTGTAAGTTTTTGTAAGCTGTGGAACAATATTATTATTTTTTAAACTTAATTTACCTTAATTAATTAACCTTTCTTACAGTTTTTGGCAATATGTAATAGTATGTATGGACTGAATGAATTTTAGTGGTAATAGAAGAACCTAATCTAGTTACAAGTAAGGTGAATCTGAACATTTTGGTAATAAGGCAAAGTAGTTCTGATATTTATTAACACGCTTTTTGTAAGTATAATACACAACATATAGATTGTAAATAGGTATCTTATATTTAAGTATACCATTTGTATTGTCACTGTACAGTGTACACTGTGCAGTAGCCGAAGATCGTTAAGTAAGCTAAATGAATCGTGATCAACTTTCTAAAATAGTACCAGTTAACCATTATTCTGAAAAAAATCACTTTAATGGGCATTGACCATAATATCTTTTATTTTAAATTTGATTTATTAAATATTTATAAATTACACCTTTCCGACTGTAAAAAATCTATTCTGATGGTTTTTCCAATTTTACATATGACGTTAATTTAGATTTTTTTGTATTCACTATTCACAATACAAACGCGAATGTAGGTAACTCACATTCACCGTTCTATCCCTTTCTTCCCAAATTAGATGTTTGTTTTGTGGTGTTTGCATGCGTCAAGACGTGGGCAGTTAAATATTCTGCATAATTACAAAGTACAATAATTAGTTTAAAACATTAAAAGTGCTGCCTAAAATGGAGATAGTGAAGCTCAATATAAATTGAAGGTACGTGTGATCATAACAATGATAGCAAAACTACCTAGTACACATTGTGGGCTGGGTTCTTCGTTCTTATTCTCAGAGACACGCAGCATCATTCAATTACTAATTGTGGGTGCAAAAATAATAATAATCATGTGTCGACAGACAACGCAGAATGACATCATATTATTTTCATTGTATTTGACAAAAATGCTGAAACTCCAACACCTCTATTTATCTTTAGTAGCAAATCTTAAGTTATAAACGTAAATTGTGCTTCCCAGAAAATAACTCTACAATACATATATTATAGAAATATTCTCTGAGTGCTTCTAATTCCCGCGTAGGATTCTTTTTAAATAATTAAAACTCTTTTCCAACACCAGCTTTTCCCTTAGTCACATATTTGTATGTCAATTTTTCAGGTATTGTCACATTTAGTACTGGGGTTTATTTTTCTGGTTGCCACATTTGCATAGCTTAAAAATCGGTAGTCAACATTGTCGGTCAGTAAGTAGGATCAAGGCTAGAATATGATTATGCATGATACTTTTCTCAAAATAGAAATATTTAAAAAGAGAGTATAATAGAAGCAATTAATTTACCATTTGTCATATTCCTGATGGATGTGGATTCATTTATAGAGAGTGAATTTTGACAGATTTGCTTTAGTAAAATGATTTTAGTACATATCTAAATAAGGTTAAGTATAATGTCTAATAGTAAATATTGACAAATAATTGTAAAACATAAAATGTTCGCCAATTTGTCCCTGTCCCATTATTACTTTTGTGTTCCTATATCGTCTGGGAGTAAATAGTTATTATATTGATGAGATATTCCAAATATCAATATTCAATACCAACACAAATATAATATTCTGACTTACGACACTACGAATTAATTTTACAACTGATTAGGTTTTATGTGGTATTTTTAGGTTCTTAATGTATTTGAATACTCGTTCTCAGCAGACTTGGCCTTGTCACACTATTGACATGTACATATGTATGTATGTGTAAGTCTCCACCGTTTTGACGTTCTATCTCCTCTAGATGGATGTACATATGCGAGCAACTGATGTACTGGTGGAAATAAAATTATGCACTAACTAAAGGCTGCACTTACTGCATTTTGAATAGATAGTTGCATTACATGCATTCTCTCCCATCATCGCGTGCTAGCTAACAAAAATGGAATGCAAAAATGGCATTTAAAAATAGTGAACCTGATGAGATGACATTTTCCAACTACCAACAAACTTCTTTTTTAGTTGTTGTGCATGCATGGCTGACACTTCTTCTGCTCTGCCACTTTAGCCATCTACTTAATTTATATTTATACTTTGGCTAGCTGTCATTTATATGTGTTGTCTCCCTCACTCCGCCTTTAGCTACATTTGGCCTTTAATCATTAAAATGACAATTCATCGATGATGCAGTGAGCGCACAGAAAAATAAAACCAAATCAACTTTTCCCTGAGTTAGCATTATCTAATTTAACATAACATAAAGGTAGTAACTCGCGAATAGTGCTGAAGTGCCGATTGCCAACATTATTATTTTCATTTACATCTTACATCTGTCGGCTAGTAATGGTTACAATCACAAGGTAAAAAATAGCTAAATTACTTTTCAATGCAACACAATCCATAAATAAATCGATAACCATTCAAACTTAACTCATTCCTTCGATAAAAAATACTTTATCCTCAATTAATCAACCAGAACACAAAAAGGTTGCACAGTTGCAGTCACATATCATATAAAGAGCTTAACATGTAAGTCATTTGCCGTGGTTAACCAGTAAATTCGAGTGATAACAGAATTTAGCGCTTCTGGCACAAAGGGTGGTAGGTTGTAGGTCGCAAGGGATTCTCAATTCTCTTTTTTTGCACATCATATTTTGTACATTGTCAAACAGCTTATCGCTTCACTTCGCCTTTCATTATTTTTAAAAATCCTTTTTTTGATAGGAAGTGAATGGCTATAAATACGCAACAACCTGCCATATAAACATCATGACAAAAGTCCCACCGCTGGGTGATGGCTAACAATGCTATGCTGTCTTCAAAGAACATGCTGATATCTGAGAAGAACTGTATATAATACGACACGTGTTAGAACATGATATTTCTGTCATAAAAATAGCAAACCTTAATGTTTGATAGGATTTTTTACATAAGATTGGCACCTGGAATCTTACGACATTCATTGTCATCAATACGCTGCTGTGTCGAAACAAATGCCTTCTACCACGTCGACCAAAACCAACACCGAGACAACAGGCAGGCATTGTCAATTGTCCCAAGCCACAAATCTGATTTTATTATGACTAGCTTGTGTTATTGTATAGAATGTTTGGGTCATTCTAAAGCGACCGAGATCATGTAACTTGTCCCATTCCTGATTTGCGTCAAATAAAACTGAAAGAATCTTCGTTACAACCAACCCAACTACACTAATGAATGACAGCTGACAAATTTTATGCAAAAACTTTCAAAAATAGTTTGCAATCGTCTAAAATTGTATGAAAGTGTGTTTTAATATGGCCAAGTAATGCTGCACTTCATTTTTCTGTCTCTGGGAACACACGATGGACACCATGTACATTGACGATATATAGTAGGGATGCTATGATGGTGACGATATTTGCCAAAATTTCGTTTTACATTCAAGCATTATCATTCATCCTACCTCCTTGCTTTCGGCCCATTAAAACATTTTTCTATCTCTGCTGTTTATTTAATGTTATTATATAAACCTTGCCCTGCCCAAGGAGTGTGAGAAGGTGAGAGTGACATGGACTAAGACATGAACAGTCTGTTACTCAGCATTTAAGGGCCCATCAACATTATCGTCATCGCCATCATTCCCCCCATTAACAATGATGTCTATTCAACAGTGTCCCTGTCGTCCAAGCATACTTCCTACTGATTCTAAAATGTCAATAAGTACAACGCAACGCGTATTATTACTGGGCTATTAACCAAATTTCTTTATAGTTTTAAATTGATCTGATCTGTAACAGTGGCGTGAGACTAGAAAATTTGTTCTGCAAAACGCATTATAAAAACTGGTATTCAATCATACTAACTGTTAGACGCTGTGCTGTTTCCTTTAACAGAAAAATAGTATTTAAGCGTATATGTCTTGGTAGGTACCCCCGTGAATCATTTCTCTGTAGCGGTTATCTAGCTATTATCAATAATCAACTCATCTATTTCTTGATTGACTGATCGATTCAGATCGAATTTTTGAAAATGAAAATGATTGATTGATTGTTCAAAAACTGGTGTATGACAGGGATATCATAGTAATCTGGTAGACACAAAGTCCCTTACAAAACAAACAATTTGCACGTTAGCTTGTGATGTGCTTATTGTTAGCGCGCCTTTGTGTCACTATTGTAAAAAGACATTGGACGACCCCGTAGTTGTATTGTCGTTTTGCTCTTGTTTCTGTGTTTTAGGATGAGCACTGCATTGCAGTTGACAATCGTCCGCATTGACCACTGTTAAGTAATGGTCTTGTCAATTCACAGCCCATAAATCACTTCGGTTGAGCAACCAAAATATATAAGTGTACGAATGGGAACTGTAAGAACCCGGCAACATGTTATTGTCATCTCTAATACTAATGAATAACACAATGAATGACTTTTGCATTCACAACGTGCGCTCGTGCCTTGCGGCAAGGGCTAAAAAGACGCTGTGGTTGTCTGCAAAGGCTACAGTACAGAGTATCCCACAATGGAAGTTGATGATAGTTGTCCTACCGGCCTACCTACCTAAATCGTAAACTGGCTTGCATTTCGAACAGAAAGATGAATGATTTGTCATTCTCTAAGAACCCAAAGCTATTATTATCTATCATCGATCATGCCATCTAGTACGCATTTAGTTACCGTTACCGTCAGTCTGTCTGTTTGTCGATATTTTCAAGATTACTAGGTTTGTGCTGCAGAGATAGGTATTACGTGTAATGTTACAACACGCTCCCCATTCTGTGGTAAGAAAAACAAGCAAAAGTCGTTAAAATTGATAGAGAATAGGGCAAATTAAACAGTCTAATTCAAATATTTACGTATGCTCTAGAAAAAGAGTGTATGAGTCTGTGTGTGTCTAAACTACACGCTAATAACTATGTAAATGTCACTTGATGTATGTACGATGATGATGGAATCTCCCTGACCGCATACTAATTTCTGTGCAAATGATCAGCAAATTTATTATTGTAACCTGTCAGTCAGTCAGACCGTCGGAGTCGGACGATTTAATGCGGTAAGTCGGTAGGTGGTTAAGAAGAACTTGGGGATTACGCAACAGTTTTGGTTTTGTTTGTTACAAAAGGGTCGGGCCTTCTCAAAATTTTACAATGTAACGTTTTGTATTAGGTGCATTGTCCCAGAAAATGGTTATTGTAAACATACAACTGAAATATAAAATAGTGAGCTAAAAGTACTTAAAGGACCTTGATCAATAAAAAACGAAAAACTATTAAGCTGCGAAGTTTTAAGATGATATGTGTAAATGATAAATAAAAACTATGTGGCACGTTTAACGGCAAGTTTAATAGTATCATTCACCATAAGTAGCAATGCCAATACTTCGGTTTCTTTTTTGTAGGTTTTCATCTTTCACTAAATTTTTCATTTAAGTTTGCATATTTGACAGTTTAATTAAATCTAGTTCGTTATCCTTATTGCCAACTGAATATAAATTGAATATTTTCATAATTTTTCTTCTGAATATAACAAGGTAGGAAGTGAAGTAGTAAATAGAGTAAAAAAAGAAGTTTATTGATTACAGTAGTATTTAGGAGGAGAACACACGGAGCTTAATTGAAAATTAGTTGTGAAGTTTGTACTGCTGCATGTTGTCGTTTAAAACCGTTTTCGTGTCAAAATCAATAAATAATAATTACACATCAACGTTCCAAGTGTTTGACTATCATAAAAATGGAATAAAAAATAGCGATACAGTCGATTACTTCTGAAATGGATCTTTAATAGATTGTGAATGCATGTACATGTACATTAAACAGTGTATAAAAGAGGAATATAATCATTTTTGGCACTTAACAATTTTTGCATTTAATTTATCAATCAAAGCCAAATGGCTGCGGCACTGTTGAAGGTGACGACGAATTAAGTAACATGAGAAAAACTCTTTATTTTTTCATTATTTTTATAGATAATTCTTTGTCTTGTAAACATATCATTAACATTATGTTGATTTTTTTAATTATCACATACCCCAGCAGGTGGTAAGGGTGGTGGCTGGCTGTGGACAAGCGTTATCATTCTGGTACAGTTTGCCGTTAACAAGAAAACAACGACGGAACTGATGAAGGTCCGTGTGCTTCTTGGACAATTACTACTCTGGTGACGTTGATAATGAATTTTATTATGATAACGAGGACGAGTGTGGTGTTGGTGTTGACGATGACGACTTTTCAAAGTTAATGCGGCTGTCGCTGTCATGATCATCGTCAGCAAATACGCTATTATTGTGGATGTTTGGTTCTTCGTGAGGAGCTCAGTACAAGTTGTTGCAGCATAATAATTAGAATTAGAAGAACAGCAAGAAGAAACAGTATTGTTATTGGCATTAGTGGCTACGAGAGAAGTAAACGGTGACGAATTTTTCACTTTTTTATTAGCTTTACCATTATCAGTATCAATTATTACTGTTCTATTTTGACACGATTCCATTACGGGATTATCACGACCACTCTGACGATAATGACGATTATGATGCTTAGACAAAGAGGCTGTAGAAGAGAATATGGTGGTAGACCCATTGTCGACGTGTGTCGAAGTAACAGCAATGGCGTCCTCCTTGCCATCTGCGCATGGCTGTGTTGATAATGAAAATTGCAGCATTTTCCTTCTGACAACAATGCTGGAAACACGATTGCTATTATTGGAGTAATTATCAGCAATCAGAAATGTTGATGGAGATAATGACGACGAGTGGGGAGAAGGTTGCGGAGCCGGAAAAGAAGAAGGACACGACATAGTTGATGAAAAGGAGGAAGAAGAAATCGGCTTAATTATGGGATCTGAATTAACTTTTGTTTTACTGACAAATTCATTTGTCATTTTTCTAGTATTATTTTCACGATTAGTTCCTGGTTTGTTGGAAATAGAAGCTGAAGAATAATTTTTGTTAAGTACGTTGTGTTCATTGTTTGTATAATGATGACAGCGAGACTGATCTCCAATATCTTCATCAGTGACCCCAGTACGGTCATCAGTCATTGCGAATTTAACTTTGAAACGCGTCATGTCGACGCTATTGACTTCAGTTTACCGTAACGAAGGAGTCACATGCCTGGCTACATTGTTGGTAGGTGGAGCCAATGAATTTTGGAAATGGATAGGATAACGTCCAGAATAACAATGCCTGAAAAGAGAAAAAAAGTTTTCATGAAACTTTTAAAACTGAAAACATTTGAAATATTTACCGTTCAGAAATAAGGTAATTTTAAGTTGCATATTACATGTAATAATTAAACCAATCAATGTCTAGCACAATTCTAAAATTACAGGAATTCTATTTTTATTTCATCATGTCTGTATACTGTCTCCTGCCTGATGATAGTAATAGGCTTTTAGTAACGTGTTAATCTGTTTCAGTCATTGAAGATGCAGCAAGCCAATGAAGCCTCTGCTGCTATTTTCCACATAAATGTACAAAATGGGTACAAATGAAAATGAAAGTTATGCCTATTCAATATAATTTTGGAATATTAGCCAAATGGAAATTGGGATTAGTAAAAACATTATTTTTAGTAGTACAGTACGTAAATGAGAATGACAATGACTTGCTAACCAACGGGGAGGCGTAACTCTACAATTTATTGGAAACATACGTCTATTTCTCTCATGTAGTGTCATGCGCACTTATAAGTTTTAAATTAAGATAAAAAACCAGGTCAAAAGGGCCCTAAAAATTATTAGCAACTGATGACCCGTTTCCGCCGCTATTTTCTTTGAGGAGAAAATGGAAACAGGCGCCAGCGTACGTGCGAATTAAATTATTTTAATACCTAAGTGAAATTTTTAAGAATGACTGACCTAACTAAACATTTGCACGCGACAGGGAAGAAGAGGGCCCCTGAAATACATAACCAAACTTTGTTACAGTGCCACCAACTCCTCTGACATGTACACGTAAACGTCTCTGAAGTAGCGTACAACCGTTGTCACATAACAGAAGTGGTGGTCATCTATCATTTATATTTTCTAACAACTAATGCAAAACATACTTCAGAGAAATACTCTTGGAGTTTAAAGATTCCAATTGTGATTACTGTAACATGTCAGAACGCCATTAATAATAATAAAAATAATAATAAATATGCTTCTTCATCCGTTCGTTTGTAGCATGCGTCCAAAGCATTCCTACGTCCCCCTAACGTGATTGTAAGTGTCGTTAGTTGCCTAAATAAGTTGCATTATAATCAGCAGGTACTTTAAGAACATTTTCTAAATTATCAATGGACACTCATGCATAATAATGTTATTAAAGTTAGACTTGTTTAGTTGTCAGTCACGAGTGGTCACGTCTTGTGAAACGGATGAATGAATACGAAGTAGTTTGTCGAGGACCTGAATGGAGACTGATGAATGAGAAGTGAATCATTAACTTCACAGCAGCAGAATAAAAAATGATGATGAACAAACTTTAAACACGCATATATTTTCATGGCTTTACTTTGTATCTTATCAAAAAAACAACCCACCATCGCGTTGTAGTTTCGAGGTTAGATGACAAAAAAAAACTTGAATAGTTTTGGTAGATATGGTAAGGCGTTCGTGGAGCAGCTGAATTTTGTCGTTTTTACTGTCATTTCTTTACCACCACCACCTTATTGACTCATCTTCATTCACGGTTTATTTTGTTCTTCGACGTAATAGAGCTTTACATTACAGTGCAGTGCAGTGCAGGTAATTAAGTCGATGTCTTAACTTGTGTACGAAAATTGCTTAATGATACGTGTGGATAATATTGTAGTGTTTTAATTGTTGTAGACCTATGATAAGTCAGTTTTTGTGGCACACAGTATATGACATCTAATTAGCCACGTTTGCATACGCCATTTATCAGCCGTTTTTTGGGTGTCACCTGTCCTGTCACGTTTCACTCCTGCAGCATGCGAATGTCACAATTTTTAATGAGACGTTGACGTTACAAAAACAAACAAACAAGCGGTAACAGACAAAGCGAGGGGTTTATTCTTGTTAATTACCCGCGACATTTCGGCCACAGTCCATGCACTGCTATCTGTTGCTTTTTTAGTGGTTGGTGCTCGTATTGCTCGAATGCTTGAAAAATAGCGATTTAAAATGCAATCTCTTACTTTACCCCTAAATTCACAGCTTCATCACTTATTATTATGGAATGGCTTGACTAATTAACAACAACATCAAAAAGGCTTATGCCTTTTTCACGAAAAGAACAAATAATGCAACACTAACAATAAATGAGGCCTGCAATTAGACTTAAAAAGTCGACTGCACTCACTCAAGTCCCTTTACGTGTAATGCAGTACTGTATAAATAAATCTTAAGCGACCACTTAAACTCGTTTTCTGTTTGTTACTTGTCTGTTTTTCCTTACAACTTGTGACATCGCAGACATCAGGTGTACATCTAATAATGTCATGTATCCGATATAAGTCATAAGTATGTGCTTTACTAGAATGATACCTATATCCCAGAAAAAGGATGAAAGTCTGCGGTTCTACAGACAGGCGTTTTTGCAACAATATAACATGAGTAATTGACAAAGTGCAGTAAATGTACAAAATATCTAACATTTCAACTGAATGAAATTTATTACTGTTAGAAAACATACCACCATCATTATTATCAGTGTGCACACAGCAGTACTTTCACATACGCGTGTATGTGCGTCCGCGTACTTAAAAGACGACGTCTTCCTTCGTCGTTCACATACAGGAATTCTCTCTCTCTCTCTCTCTTTGCGTTCAAACTACATTGTGAACTGAATTGTGAAATTCGTGTTCATGGATGGATCCATCGAAAATCGATGTCATGCTATTTTAACATATAAGCAAAAAAAACAAGCATCAACATTCCCCTGTCCGTTCTTTCCTCATTTCCACATCGCTTTTAATGTGAGTGGCACTGGTGATGATGGTGAATCCTCATTTTGAAAAATAAACCTTTTGACAGGATGGTACGACAAGGCATGCCAGTTTCTTAAAGTTAAAAGTGAGCTAATGTCAACAATAGTAGTGTATTTTGATTGTAGCGCATGCCTACCTACTTAGATGTATTACGAGATGACACGAAAGGTCAGTACCACCTCCAAAATCTTAATATCCCAAAATTCCAAATGTTCTCACGAAGGTGCATGACGAAAACACGGACGGACGGAGAGTACCGTTCGTACGTTGTACATCATGTGTCGTGCGTCCCTGTCAAAATTAATGAACACCATATTGTTATTGCTATGTTCATTGAACAGTATATAAAATTGTCTTTTAGTGATTTTGGTCTTATTTTCCCCTCAAGCAGCATGATCTAATGATAAACATAATCATCAACGGGTAGAGAGAGAGAGATGCTTGTTTTGTGCTAAATATATATCGTTCTGCTGACATTTGACTCTGCTCTGGTGGCAGTGGTCAAAGTCAAATGGTCAGGTCATGTATTGCTCATTGTTCGTTTTACTGAAAGAAGTAAGTGAGCAACCTAAAAAATAATAGATTATTGAAGCTTGTTATGAGTTATCATTATCATCAACAGCAGCCCCTTAATTTGCATTTAATTGATAACTCTCGTATATGCTATCACCAGCCAGTAACATGATCCTCGGCGAGATCAAAGACCATACTTAAAAATGTTAAAGGGGAACTGCCCTCCAAAACGTATATACCCAGTTGGTCTTGGTTTTCAAAGATGCATTATTATTATTATTACGTTGGTTTATCGTCATAAAATAATATTTGAGGAGATACTCACGCATGACAATAATCGTCAAACACGGCAAACCTTTGTTGCTAACAATCAAAAGGGTCACTACTTTGTGTAATTTTCTTGAAAAGTTTCTCAATTTATCAGTTGAAAGACAAAGACAACAGTATAGCAAAACGATCAGATTCCACAAGGACTATTTTAAGCTATGGGGCTGCAATGTAACAAATTATATCGTTTAATGATAAACATTAAAAGCGTAACAAGAATAGGAAACAATGAAAAAGGCGAACCCAAATCTTTACATGGTTTTCATGTGATTTTGCCCAGGGCATCAGGTCAGGTCAAATCTTCATTTTTTGACAATATTGTACGCAAACCAGGTGAATGTCTCAATGGAAGAGACAAAATGAAGGTCACTAGTTTTAGAGCCAAAAGAATACCTATTAGCTTTAGCTTGTCACAGAAAAACAAGAGTGATCGATCATTGATCACACAAGCATGGGCTATTTAACTAATTTAAGACATATAATAATCTATTTCATATTTTTATAGTAAATTTTTCCCAATTAAAAATCCTATTCACGACCAATTTGATTCATTAAGAAATGTGAAACAGTCAAGTTTTAATAATAATGATTGCTAATTTAAATGAAAAAGCAAAAAGTACTCAAACAGGTAGCTGTGAAACACACGTCGATAAACCAGGCAAAACAATGAAAAACTGGTAATTGAAATAAGTTAAATAATAACATTTTTGCAACATCTCGGCCTTTCCTATGATTTATTATGTTGTATTAATAATTAGTGGTGAAGAAACAGCAATCCATATTGAAGGGAAACTGTCTGCGAAAGAAAAAGACGCCGGTGGAATGTTAGAGTGTAGAGTCGACAGTAGAGTAATATTCCAAGTCAATCTATTGTTGAAGTTTACCTGTAATGCTAATGTCATACAGTCATACTACATGATCGTCAGATAATTTCACAAAAAACGAAGTTAATTTTGTGAAGAAAAGAAAAAGGAACACCATCGACTCTGCTGGTGGTCCTTTTTAATTAATGATTTTTGAAGCTCATGTTTGTCTGTTGTTGGCGCACTGCACCGTGATTAGTTGAATGCCTATCTATACATGCACGTTATTTGTGTCCTAGTAAATGCGTTTATGTTTTGTAGGATAAACGGCTAAAAATTACAAACGAAGCTAAATATTACATTACAATATACATTACAACTAACTACTAATTTACTAGTAGGTTCGCTTCTTTAATTTTCGTACGTGTTACTAAACACCAACGTTATAAAATTCAGACAAACGTGGCCCGCCAATCGCGCAAAGTTACACAGGAATGAAAAGGTTTCTTCACAAATTTGCAAATATAACGATGATGACAACTATTGAAAGCAGTAAACAGACGCAGGACTTCATGGTCTTCTTTAAAAGCCAAGGTAATTATGTTGCCGCCGCGCCGATTTCGATTTGGCTGACTGCCTTGCTCATCATCATCACTGACACTGTATCGTCTACGTACTCGTACAACGCGTATCAATCTACACATATTACGGCTATTACTACTGTCGCAGGAAGAGAAAAGGTCATTTGTGTTACATGGCTGGGGCCAAATGGATTTTAAAACGAAGTCTGCTTATTTGAACCCCGATAACAGTTTGATAAAGGCATTATATGTTTCCATTCAAGGAACAGACCTGCAAAACATGTCCAAAACAACGTGACTAATGGATAAGACAGAATGACTTCGTAATATTGATGAAGAAGGCAAGGTAATTATACGAGAGCAATGACGATGATACCGGAGAGTACCTAACAATGCTGACAAACTATATTTTAAGCTATAATAGAGAATAAATAACGTTCAATTCAATGTTGTCTTTCATTTTTGATATATAACATATGTACTTCTATATTGCTATTGCCTTGTGCCTGTTAGTTCGGTCTGTCATTTTCTTTCAAATCAAAGGTCCTTCTAATAACTTGATACAATGACGATTTCAAGATGATTTGGCAAGATTATCGATACACAATGCACACGCGTTTTAAATTATACAGCCTACAGCCTGAGTGTACTCTGTACTCTGTCATCTGTACACTTTACAACACCACCGTACGTTTGATTATAAAGAATGTACTAAGTACTACGTTCATATAGGCATTTTATTTAATAATAATAATAATATAAAATATAATATCATGTAGGTGCATATTAATGAGACCAAACAAAACAAAAAGTAATAAATAGGTACCTCATTAAGAAACAAAACCTCGCCGTAGTAAATTTTCTTTCTTCAAATTCACTTTCATAGTATTAGCAGTAGGTGCTACTAAAAAATAATAGTGTCATCAGATAATGTACAATAAATTATATAGGTATGATAACACATTGCCCCGGTAGATTAAGAAAAATACAAGGGCACAATAAAGACTGACAGTGCAACGGAAAACGTGCAAAATGTCCGATATTCACAAAAGTTAAAACGAAAAAAGGACAGACAGGTGACTATTTGGCTGTGAATTTGGACACATGGCTTATAGCGTTCTTGAAAAATGTGAAAAATACTTGTTCATACTCACACATTCATTAGAATCCACAGCATATTTCAAAAGTACCTACTCGCATTACGTTGCAGCAGAAGCGACCACCCACTCATCCAATAACTTTTGATTCCATTATTTAATAACTAATGAGCCTGATTCGATTGATTAATTTGGATGCAACAGTTCTGGCCGTGACTGTAAATTTAAATCCTTTGTTTGTTGCACAAAATTAATAGGATCCCATTCACGATTCACGTCATCTGTCAATCCCGTTGCCCTTCTCGTAAACAAGCATATAAATGTGCAAATTGCGAAGGAAAATAAAATCTTGACAAGAAAGTGCACAAAAATGATCAGACGGATGAGCATGTCATTATAAAAAAGACAATCTCTTTTTTGTCCAACAATTCTTTTTTTTTCGTCTACGACGACGACATTACATCACAATCTTTGTCACCCCAAAAGAGCAATCCAATTTGTACCTAAAAATGCCTGTCATTCATCGTCCATTAAATAGTCATACAGAAAAACACAGAGACGCGTCATCGTAACCTCCACTTGAGAATGTGTATCGTCGTACATAATTATATCTTTCTGGCCGTTTTATGTCACCATTTCATTTTATGTATGTAGAACGAGGCACTATGTTATGACTATGACACATCTTTTTTTTTCTTCTTTTTCAAAAGGCCACGACGACAAAGAGACACAACACAGACATGTTGCATCCTCAAAAAATACACACACACAGACTCACTTACAGCTATTTATATTACACGCTTGTTACAGGTTGTTATTTTTATAAAATTGGGAAAGGAATCACGATTGCCATAATATGCAGAAAGTTACAAAAAAATCGATTAAATACTTGTCATAAATCACTCAACCTCATCAGTGCGCCTTTAAATAGTCTACACGACGAAATAAAATATGTGTACTGGTGAATATTAGTATTTAAATAAGCCTTATTTAGGTACCCATCCCATCATATTTGTAATCCTTTCTTTCACTTTTTTTCAAGTGAAAAAGAAAGGACACTTGTTTTTTTTCAAATAGAAACAAAACATATTGTGATGCTATATTGTACTTACATGTCCATTTCTGATTCTTAGAAAAAACACTTGAAAGGTAATAATGAGTCATTTCACATTTTTTCACATTGAATTTATGAATTCCCTGCCATTATTATCGTGAAAGTACCAAAAGTTAGTTAGCAGTTAACCTAAATGCCATTTCCAATTATTTGAACTACGACTCCAAGAATAACTACTTTTCGTATTAATTTCCCATTTGCTTCTTCCTCAATTCAATTTTTCGTCGCGGAGATGTTATGCAAAAAGGTTGCCAAGAGGTCAAGCCGTTCTAGTGCTGACACATGGATGACAGTTTAGTTTATCTTTCGTCATCCTCTCATTTCACTACACGCACGCAGGCGCATTCTTGTTATCTCGTTGTGTTTTCCATATCTGAACGTGGCATCAGCCGAGTCATTTTTGAGGAGGGGAATACCCTATCTAGATTACCCATCTAAAGAACTATTTGCCAGGAAGAAAAGCCCATTTTAAAAATAGAACAATAAACGCACGTCAGGAGGGGAAGACACTTTTTACTGAACCGCTTGATTGTAAAAATATATACATATTATATTCAAACTACATAAAAGATTGCACCATATAGACTAGTGAATGGTTAATTCACAGTTTATAATTGGATCTTGGATCCTCCTCTCCTCTCCCTTTGTAGCTCCTCATTTCTGTATATCAATTTTCGCTGCTGCGCGCACCTCCTGATAATGTCACATTAAATTAGCAACAAGATTTACAGTCAAATTAGCTTATCTGATTTTCCTCTGACGAAGTAACGAAATGGCTGTCATGAATCATTGTAGACTGTAGAGAAGTATAAGTCGAAGCATTTGTTGTCGACATCGACTATTTTACTAAGTATTTTACAATGTATTTTGGTGATACTACACTTCTGTTTTTTT